>JAQIFY010001994.1:0-13716 GCA_028533085.1 Varecia variegata | reverse complement strand
CCTTGACAAGGAACCCAGTGGCTCCCGGAAGGCCCCTCCCTCCCTCCAACAGCCCCTCCCCCTGCTGATCCTTAGTGCCCACTCCATGCCCATTTTCTTGCAAATGGGAGACAGGTGATGCCCTGGGGGGACCAGGCACCTGTCCCTCCCCTTCCTCAGCCCATCCTGCTGCAGTGAGGGGACTCCCAGGGCCTTCCCTGAGAGTGGTCTGGATGGGTGAGGGCAGAGAGCTCACCCGGGAGCTGGGCTCCGGGGAAGACAGAAGGTGCTGGAAGGGAGGTAGAAGGCACCATTAAAACACCCATGCCCTACTGCCTCCAGCAGGGCTGCCCCCTTTATCAGATGCCCTTTGACCCATGATTCACACGGGGCTGTCTCTGCTGGGGAGATCACGGCCCCCAGGGAGGTCTCCAGGTTTCCCTTTCCCTGCCCTGCCCAGCCCAGTGTGATTTCTTCTTGCTCTGCACCCTTCGCAATCTTTAATGGCATCTGGTCCAGGTAGCTCATTTCTCCCTGGGAAATGAGGCTCAGAGAGGGGCAGTGCCCTGCCCTCAATCACACAGCACGCTGGGGCAGGTTCAAGACCACAGCCTGACTCTGGCCTGAGTCTCTCCTTGACCCAGCCATGGGTGGTGTGCACTGGGCCATGTGGGCGCAGACACTGGGTGTCAGTGCTGGGAGGACCTAGGTGCCAAGCAGCCTCTTTGTCTCAAGTCTGGCCTTTGTTTCTCTCTGAGGGATTCCAGTTGCAGGAGCATTTTTGGTCTGTATTTTAATTCTCCCGTCTGCCATTGTGCTTTCTCTCCGGGTAATCTGAGTGCTGCAGGCAGCTACGTGCGATGTGCACATTCAAATGAAACGCAATAAAGTATAATTGAGCATATTTCTCTCGTGTCTGAGCGCTGGATTAATCTCCCTGGCATATCTCTGTTTCCTCTGTGCGCCTTCTGCTGTTGTCTGAGTTTTTCCTCCTCCCCAGAATCGCTGGGGTTTGAATGGCTCCCTGGCTCCTGATCTTCGGAGAGACACACTCGATCCTGGTGCTACAGCCTGTGTCCCTGTGTCCCCGTGACTGATAAACCATGTTCCCGGGACTGAGGAGAGGGAACTGCCAAGGTCCGCGTGGGCCAGGGGGGGTCTCCACTGAGGGTGGGGTCCGTGAGTGGGACTGGGAGGGTTTCCGTGGGTGCAGAGCCCCCGGGGCACACACTCTTGGTGGGTCCTTCTGTTGCTATGGAGTCGAGGCCGCATGTCTGTGATCGTGACTTTCAGCCCAAGCAGCCATCGTGGTCCCCAGTGAGTGCAGGATCGGCAGGGACGCCCTGGATGTGGGCGTGAAGCGCGGGCTCAGCTCAGGAGGGGCATGAGAGGGAGGTGAGCAGGGAGGGTGCTGCTGCCTCAGCTTACCCCTGTGGGACCCTAGGTGAGTGACCCAACCTCCTTGAGCCTCAGTTTCCCTTTCCATAATATGGGCCCATGTCAGTACACACCACAGGGGTTGTGGGGAGGAGTAGCTGAAATGATGCCTGTGAAATGCCCAGCACGGTGCCTGCTACGCAGTGGGCCCTGAGTGAATGGAGGCTGGTAATAGTCACTCATTCATTCACTCATTCATTCATCTGGCCCATTCCGATGCCTACTATGTGCCAGGCCATCCACCAGGCATCAGGGAGAGAAGAACACAATCTCCTATTGCCTCGAGTAGCTCATGGTCTAGTGGTGAGGCTGAGACCGGCTCTCTAAGAGGGACACAGTTGTTGTGGGAACAGAGGAGGGACGAGCCAAGTCAGCAGCAAGGGAATCAGAGAAGGCTTCATGGAGGAGGTGACACCTGAGCTGAGGCTGAAAGGGGGCCAGGCGCCAGGGGGTGAGGAAGAGAGGAGAGCAGGGCACAGGGAGGGAGTACGGGGCTGGGGGCAGGGGCTGGGCTGCCTGGGCCTGAAGCCTGGGGGCTGTGGGACAAGGGGGGAAGGTGCAGGGAGGGTGGGGGGAGGATCACAGGGGACTTGAGTTTGTGCTGGGGAGCCATGGATGGTTGCGGGGCAGGGGAGGGACAAGGTCAGAGTGGCAGGTGCGTCTGCAGATGGCAGCCTTGAATGGGGACACTAAGGGACAGTAGGCGCTGGGCAAATGCTCACTCTTGGAGGCCAGCCCGCTTCCACCTCTACAGGATCACGTGACACTCACGGCCGAATCACTGTCTCTTCCCCTCCGAGGTGGAAACCGGCTCTTTCTACAAGTGATCACGTGCCTCAAGGCTCTTGGGGGACCTCAGCTGTCAGGAAATGCAGCTCCAGCCAGGGGGTCCCTGGGCCTCCAGGCTGCCCAGGCAGGGACACTGCAGGATGGACGGACTGTGCAGCCGGGCGCAGGCCTCCCGAGGCTCCTGGGGACACTGCGGGGTCTCTGAGAGCAGGGCTGTGAGCCGGGCCTCCTGCTGGGCTGGGCACCACGTGGTGTCTTGGCTCTGTCAACACAGAGGTGGGGGACATCATGGCATCCTCCCTTCCCAGCGAGGTTCCCCATGAATGCACCCCATGAGCATACGAAGAGGAAGCTTTCAGAGCCACCAGAGACCAGGCAGCTGGTGTTTCTTGTTTCTTTCTTTCAAAGGAACTTGGTGTGGGGACAAACCAAGTGCTACAGTCCCAGGAAGACCTTGACAGTGTCCCTGAGCCCCTGGGTCCACCTCGGAACCTGGGACCTGGCTCTCCAGTGAGGACACTGGGAGTGGCTGGAGGGAGGGGGGGACCCGGGCACGGGGCCTGGCAGAGCGCGGAGCAGCAGGCCCGGGCCCCACAGGGAGCTTCGCCACACAGACCCGCCCTGCTCCAGCCTCCGTTTTCCCGTCTATGCGGTGGGGTTGTAAACCGGGCCGGGGCACACGGAGCGGGGCGCCTGTGGCGGGGCCTGGCGCAGAGCAGATGTGCAGCACGGAGCCTGCCTTCCCTTCCCGAAACCCGCCAGGTGCCTGTGGGTGCTCACAGCTCTGGTGTCCTCGTTGGCAGATGGCAGTGAGGAGGGAGCTCCGCACCCTGGAACTGTCAGACCATCGTCCCTGCAGGAGCTGGTGACGAAGCTGCTCTTCCTGAGGACACAGCCTGTGGCCCTCAAGGGCTGTTCGGGTTTCCAGAGGCCCCTGAGGAACACACCTGTCCCCGGGGTCTCACCCCGCAGCCTCTGTGAGCAGGTGCACATGGGGCCGGGGGCAGGTGACCAGGAGCGAGGTGGGCAGATATGGGGGGGGGTGGGGGTGGCCGGGGTAGGGGAGCCGGGGTGAGGCCACTGGTAACAGTGACAGTAGCCGACACATTTCCACTGTCAGGTGCGGAGGCTGGGCTGGGCCTAGAGGGGTTAAAGTGCCTTGTCCAAGGTCACACGTTCTGGGGTTTGGATCCAGGGGTTCTAGCCCCACAGTCGGGCTCCCAACCATGACCCTGAGGAGGGAGACGTGGACAAGGAGCTTGGGGAGCCCACGGCCGGCCTGGCCCAGTCCACCGTCCATCCCCCAAGCCCCAGGTGTGAGGGGACAGGCCTGGGTCAGGCTGTGGTGGCCTCCAGGTAATTGATGAGGGCAGAGCACCCAGGCCTCTCTAAGGGGGAGGAGATTCAAGTGCACAGTCTTAGTCGGGGGAAGCACTGAAATCGATCTTTGCACAGCTAATGCAATTCTACGTGTCAGGCCTGTAAATAAGCCGTGTCATGGGCCTGGAGACGCCGTGGTGGAGAGGCTGGGAGGGGCTCTGGCCCCACCTGGCACCTCCGCAGGCCGGGATGCTGCTGCGGCTGGATTTACCAGGGAAGCGGGGAGGGGGGCTGAGCCTGGGCAGCCGGGACGGGGGCGAGGGCGTCACTGTCCAGCTCCAAAGCCACCCTCAAGCTCAGAGTCTGCCAGGCTCAGAGCATGGAAAAGTAGGAAAGGAAGGTCAGGACCATTGATAAAGTTCTACTTTTTAGCCTGCCATTTTCCCTCTACTTCCCTCTAACTCTGAGCTGTTGGCTCCTGAGACATGTGCTGTTCCTCAAAAGTGTGTCACATTTGCTCAAGCTGTGCCCTCTGCTGGGAACCGTCTTCCTCACTGACCCAGCCCCCTCTACCAGGAGCCCAGAGTCTAATCCCACTTTCCCTCAGGGCCCAGCTCCAATCATACCTCCTCCGGGAAGCCTTCCAGGATGCCCTTTCTGAGAAGACCATCTCCCTCCTTGAAGCCTGAGCTCCAAGCTGCCTCCAGGAAGTGACATCTTTCCTGACTTGCCTCTACCTTCCTTTGAGCCTTGGCTCTATCCTAATGGAGAGTAAGGACCCCAGAGTTCTCTGGACACTGGTCAGGGCTGTGGCCCCAAGTCCCCCCTGCCAGTCCTGGGCAGCTCAGCACCCGTCCCTCACCCTCTCACCTGCTCCTCTGCCACTCCCTGAGTTCCTGGCAGGTCCTACCTGAGTCCTGTGGGTGCAGCACGTGTCCAAGTCCAGCCTGTTTTCTGAGTCTACACTGCTCAGGGTCTGGGGCTGAAATCCAGCCCCTCTGTGGTTTGTGGCTCCCAGATGTTCCGATCGTGGGAATTTGTAAGTCTGAGCTGCTCTGGTCCGTGGCCCGAGGAATTTGAGAGAGGACCTGGTGCTAAGTCTCTCTTGTTTAATGAGCTGGGACCCTGGAGTCAGGCAGGCCACTGTGAGAGCCCCATGTGGGCTCTCTCCTTGTGACCCATTCACTCCTTGTGACCCCTCAGAGCTGCAGAGCAGGGAGGGCAGCAGAGGCAGACCCGGTGGATGCCAGCTGGGAAGATTATGAAGGAAAACATATGAAGGCATGGGGAACGGGCTGGCACAAAGACGCCCTCTATCCGGGGGACGCTGGGGCACAGGGAGGGGGCGGGTCTGCCCAACATCGCAGAGTGAGTCACTGGAAGCGTCGGGATCTGGCCCAGGCCTGCGTGACTCCGGGGTCCCAGTGTTTAACCTCTGAACCTGCTGCCCGCAGTGGAAAGCGAGGCTTCCTGCTCAGAGGTCTGAAGCTGAGCTCAGTCCTTTACCAGCAGTGTGACTCGGGCAAATTGCTGGATCTCTCTGTGCCTCAGTCTCCTCACCTGTAAAATGGGAATAACAGCACCTCCCTCTCAGTGTGCTTGGGAAATGAAAGATCAACCATTTGAAAGGCTCTGGCACTTTGTGGGTAGTCAATAAACTAACCCCCTCTTTGCTTCTTTCCTCTGTCTTCTCCCTCCCTCTCTCCTTCCTTCCTTACTTCCTTACACAGGCAGGAGGATGACGAGACAGAATCCCACGCGTGTGTGTCCACAGGCACATGTACAAGGGCCCACAACAGTGGGCACATGGGCACCTGCTGTGTGATGTGCCATGTCCACCCAACACCAGCCTCGCAGAGCCCGGGGCAGCCCAGGCCTCCTCCTTGTTCTGTGGCTCCCAGAAAAGTGAAAAATGAAGAAGTGCTAAAATAGTCACAAGCAGTAGGCTACACCTTAAATATTTACAGTGTGCAAATTAACACTTTCCTTAATAAATACCTGGTGCGCTGTCATTGTGTGATGCACCAGGTAATCCCAGGGTTCAGAGAAAAATGTGCATTTATTTCACAGAGTGGAAGGGGACCAGGCAGGGAGGGCAGGAACTGGGAAGCACAGAGGAGGCTGTTAGATGAAGGTCTCCTCCTCTTCCCACCTGTCCCCGTGTCCCTGAGGCTATGGGAACCTCTTAGAGACAGCGCTGGAAGGTGACATTTGAGGCTGTGAAGAATGTGTGGCATGAGGTCCTTCCCCACGGGCCCCTGCACACACACATGTGCATATGCACACAGACGTGCACACACACCGCGTGCACATGCTCGCCTTCGGTGGAGCCGGGAATCTGACACTTGCAGACACGATGTTTAGAGATGAAGGCGCTATGTGGCCTTCCTGTCATTTCGGAAGGAGAAACGGCAGCCCTTGTGGTTGGGGGAAGCTGACACTGGGGAACATCCCAGAGACGTTTCTGCAAATTGTGGCTCCTGAGTGGGCCCCAGACCCTCTCCCGGGGGTCTGCAGGGTGGACCAGGTGGGAAGAAATGGGTGCTCTGTGAGGTCCTACTGTGTGCAGGTGTGCCCGGTGCCCTGGCTTCTGTGGGCTCGCCGGACCTCAGCTCTGTGGGAGGTAATTGTCACGTTTGTTGCTTTAACAGAGGAGGAAACGGAGGTAAGTAACTGATGCCATATCTTCTATTTGTCACTCTGGCAAACTCCACAGATATTTTAAAAGGAGGGAAAATGTCTTTTCCATTGAGCCTCCCGGTGCCCTTCAGGACTCCGAGGGAAGCGGGGCGGGGTTGCACCTGCAGGGCTCCGGCTGCCACACCTGGCCCACCAGCTGCTCACGGACCTTCCCGCACACGGCCCTTCCCAGGCCCCAGAAATGCGCGACTTCAGGGGGAGAAAGAGCAGCAACCACGGAAACACGCATCAGTGTTGCCCCACACTGGGTCCCCTCCCTGGGTAACCCACAATTATGTCAAGCGGCTAACAGAGTTCTCAAGACAGAATGAGTCTTCTTTCATACCTTGATCTTATTTGCTGGAAAAACGAATTCTGTCAAATCTCCTGCAGTCGACTGTCAACGTAAAGCATTTTGGGGAAGACAGATCTTTTACTCCGATGGCAAATTTCATTTGATTTGATTCTTTAATCCATTCTCTCTGCAAAACCTGGAGCTGAAATTTTAAAGCCTATTCTCTCTTCTCCCCATTCCCCCCTCCTGGTCCCCGGCCTCCCTCTCTCACAAAATAACGCAGTAAAGAATTGCAGCCGGCATAATGATAGCCATTCGGTGTCTCACGACAATTTTTTAGGGAGAAAATGACAAAGTGCAAAGCGCTGTCTTTTCGTGTCTGTTAGGGGAAGGGAGGGAGGCCCTGTGCTGTCAGTGCCAGCAAGGACAGAAGGGGCTGCAGGGGGCAGGCGGCATTTTACAGACCCGACATCTGGGCAAGTGGGAGGGACGTCTGGAGGATGAAGGTGCCCTCATCCCCTCATCCCTGCTGAAGCAGTGGGGTGGGGGTGGGGGCTGCCACTTTTTCTCTGATTCCTGCTCTCCTCCCTGCACCCTCTTCACGTCTCATCTACATGAATCTGCCAGAAACTTCTCTTACATTTTGCAAATCACTTTTACATCCACGACATTCGTTTAATCATCAATTTACCCCTTTGCTCATTCAGTCATTCATGTTACGCAGCTCCTGGTAATTGGAGTTCTGAGCTGGGAGCTGTGTGAAGCTCTGGGGTAACAGAGAACGACATGACACAACCTTCCCCTTCAGAAGTCCAGGCTCTGACATGGGAGAGCGCGGACAGATAGCCCCGACCTCGCCTGCTCAGAGCATGCGTCAGGCGCTGGGCACGCAGTAGATACTTCCATCAGCCAGGCTGTGTTGGGGACCAAGGAACAGAAAAGCCAACGGTAGTGGCTCAAGCAGTTGAGATATATAACGATCACACTCTAGAACATCTGGAGGGAGATGGCCCCACAGTTGGTTAGATGCCATTCTGGGTCAGCTGCAGTGGGGACTTGCCGGCCAGGCTGGTGTCACTGGGTCGTGGCCGTGAGTTGGCAACTCATATTCTTTGGGCTCACACTCCTGCAGAATGAGAGCATGTGCTAATGATGGATAATTATACTCCATATTTATAGATTTATCAAAACATGCAGAACCGGCTTCCACAATTCCACACCTAAGGGGACATCACGGCACCATACGGGAAGCCTGGGCTCCAAGCAGGACACGAGACCTGCAGCCCAGCCCTGCTGGGGAGGCCCCGGCTGTCGCTGCTGCTGACCCTACGCAGACCCACCCATCGTCACCTTCCAGCTCTCCCTGCCTCAGGCTCCCCAGAGAGGCGGCTGTCATGGAGTCTTGTGGGGGGGGACCTGGGAGAGACCTGGAAGACCACAGAGAGCAACATCCTCATTTTACAGATGGGGAAACTGAGGCCCGTCCATCCATGCAGTCAGTCACCCAGGGGTTTGCTGTGTGCCTACTGTGTGTCAGGCTCTGTTCTGGGCACTGGGCTGCATCTGTGAAGGAACCAAGTCCCCATCCTCATGGGGCTGGCATTCTGGAGGGAAGACACGACAAACGGATGGATGCCTGATAGCGATGAGCTCGTGCGTGGGCGTCCCAACCCACGTGGCAGGAGAGATTGATGGGTGGGGGCTCACGGGGCCAGGGGAGACCTCGCTGAGCGGGGAGCACTGAGCGGGTCTGAAGGAAGGGAGGGCGGGCCCTCGCTGGCCCCTGGGGACGCTGTGTGCCAAGGCTTGGCGGGGCAGGGGTGAGTGCTGAACCTTAGGGTTCTCGGGTGCAGTGGTGTCCCATTCAGACAGCATGGGACTGTCCCACTGCTCTGTAGCCCTCATGTTGTGATTCTGACAATTATCTTAAGCTTTGCACGGATATCTCCAATGATATTAACGTTTCATTGTCCAACTTTGCTTAACATGTTCCCACTCTAACCTGTGAGCACAGCCTTCGGTGAACCCACAGAAAGACACCTGTCCCCCGAATGCAAGCCAGTCCTCCAACCTGAGCCCTCCCGCTTCCCTCTGAAGTCCAGATCATCTTCAGCTACCCCCATCTCCTGAGCAGCTCTCTCCAAATTTGAGTTTATGCTGCTGCACAATGTTATCAGCCATGACAACGGAAATTAAAACAATTATGTTGTGCCATAAACTCCAGCTGGATTTAGAACCTGCAGGGAGTCACAGCCTCTCGAGCTGAGGAGGCTGCCAGTCACCCCAGCCACGCCTGACAGGTCTACCCAGTGGGCAGCGTTATAGTCACAAAGCGATGTGCTCTGGTCTCCCGTTGGCAGAGGATGCTGCCGCTCTCTGTGCCACCTGGGCCCTGGCAGGCAGTCCACCCAGGTTGCTGGGTTCCAGGCTCCCCTCCCTGCTTTCCTTCTTGGAGCCCCATGTCCCCTCCAGCCTCCCCTCTCAGGATAGCATCTGTTTGTCTCCCCTGGAGAGTCTTGCTGCATTTTGACTCCAGACCCTGATGGAGATGGCTCAGTTTCTGTCACTGGTCTAGGGGCCCTAGACACAGGTGGAGAGAGGCAGAGTGTACACTGGTTAGACCACAGGCTTTGGAAGATTTTGATTTCCAGCCATTTGCTGTGAGACCTCAGGCAAATGACTTAATCTCTCTGAGCCTCATCATTTTCCCCCCTCTGTAAAATGGGCACAGTGATACTGACTGCATCAAGTTGTTGTAAGAATTTGACGAAATGAAGCAGCTGGAGGCAGATTCCTGGGCTTGAATGACGCTTCCAGGGCACACTTGGAGGTCGGGTTCTGGGCAAAACATAGGGCCCTGGATCCTCCTCTGTAACATGGTGACTGTGACAGTCTCTGCTGCATGGGATGCTGTCGGGACCCCACAACCTAACGTGAGTTAAACGTCAGGCACACCATTGGCCCTCAGTGCTGCTAACTGGCATAGTTACTCTGATCTCTGTAATTATTATTAAGCTTGCAGACAAACGTTCACCTTGTCTTTGCACATCAAGGCCCTGGCACCGGGTCTGGGTGTAGCAAAGGCCTGATGCCCACCAGAGCAGGAAGAGCAGGGACCCAGGAGCAGACTGCCTGGGTTCAAAGTTCAGCTCTACCACTTCTGAGCTGTGTGACCTTGGCTGAGTTTCCAAACCTCTCTGAACTTCATTATTTTCATCTGTAAAACAGGGAGGAGGGAGTGGACAATGACAGTGACTCCTTCCTAGTGCTGTTGACTTAATTAAATGAACTAATACGTGAAAAGTGAACCAGAGCTAACTTTGATCATTCCAGGCCCCAAGAGAATGTTGCATAGAGCATCCTTTAAGGCTCTTCCTTTCTGCCTCCACTGCACTTAGAGATGAAGAAACTGAGGCCAAGAGACGGTAAGTTAAGTGTTTGAGAACAAGATAGTATAAGACTATGCTATATAGTATAAATTATGCAGAGTGGCCAATTAGAGAACAAAACAATCTATAATACAGGTCTAATTCGGGGGGACAGATGCTAGGTGTACCAGGAGCCTGAGACGAGAGAGAAAAATGCAGCCTGGGACAAGGATGGCCTTGGCGAGGGCCCAGGTGTTCTTGTTAATAACATTGAGTTTTCTTTTAACATAAGTGATCCACACTTATTATAAAACACTTGGCAAGCACAAGAGCTATATAAAAGAGTTTATAAATCACTGACGTCCCATTTCCCAAAGATGATAGCTATTCAAGTATTGATGCCTTTCTTTATTCTTTTTCTACTCGTGTGCAATATATATGTTCGTAATTGATCTCCCGTTGGCATGACGTGCTCTGCTCACTTCCTGTTCACCCCAGTGGTGGGGGAGGGATGCTCTACCCTAAATAGCACGAGATGGCTAAACATATAATACAACACCTGACACTAGACTGATGTGACTGACGCAGTTCACTAGTCACATATACTCAGTCCCAGGGGAGGAGGCTGCTGTGTGCCATGCACAGTCACACGAAGCTCACACGCAGGGACAGAATGAAGCGGCAGGTGCTGCAGGAAGCAGGCTTGGTAGTCAGGTGTCCCCGGTTCCCACGGAGGGACGTGATCGGTTTGAATGTGTCCACGCTGACAGCTGAAGCTCACCAGGTGAGGCCTAGGCGGAGTCGAGCCGGCCTGGCTGAGAGGGGGACTGGCCTGCTGGGGGAGGCGTGTCTGGCGGGAGGAGGGGGACGCACAGTTAGGCCTCTGGGGTCCTGTGAGGCTCAAAATGTCAAGGCAGCACAGGAAATTTTAGGGTTTACATTACAGCCTGTCAGATAATCTGGGATATGATGTGATAACTCCCCCTCCCCTGAAACAACACAGGCTATTTCTCACTTGCTACGTGTCCACGTCACAGACACCCAGGGACTCTCACTGGTGGAGGTCCTTCCTGCCCCCTTAGTTACAAGTGTGACCCCTCCAACCTTCCCCACTTCCTTTTTCCCTGAGGCTCTTACTGGCAACTTACACCCCCTGCAGTTCCCCATTTAACACTCTGTGTCCATCTCCTTCTAGAATCTGGGCTCCTGACACAGGGGGCTTTTCCCTACTGCCTAGGACAGCACCTGCCCACCGTGGGCACTTGGTGAATATCTGCTGAAGAGGTGAGTGACTTGAGCACTGGTGACGTTTTGCATGTAAGGTGCTGTCCTAAACACGGTATTGGGCCAAGCTCGGTGGCTCACGCCTGTAATCCTAGCACTCTGGGAGGCCGAGGCGGGAGGATCACTTGAGCTCTGGAGTTCGAGACCAGCCTGAGCAAAAGCCAGACCCCGTCTCTACTAAAAATAGAAAAATTAGCCAGCTGTTGTGGTGCATGCTTGTAGTTCCAGCTACTCAGGAGGCTGGGGCAGGAGGATCACTTGAGCCCAGGAGTTGCAAGTTTGGAAGTTGCTGTGAGCTAGGCTGATGCCACTGCACTCTACCCAGGGTGACAGAGTGAGACTCTGTCAAAAAAATAAAAATAAAAAAACCCAGTATTGTCTTGCTACTTCTCGCAACAGCCCTAGGAAGCAGGTTCTGTTGACGTCCCTGTTTGTCACGTGGGCACACGGCGGCCCGGCTCACTCACTTGCCGGCCGCGCACAGCTGAGGGGTGGAGGGTCAATTCCCCACCAGCTCCGCCAGGGTCGGGGCCGGGCTCCAAGCGCTGCCTGACTCGGCCCCCGTGGAGGTGGGGGTGGGACACCTGCCCCCGATACCTCGCCTTGCATGTCCCTGAGGCCCCCTAACCTCAGTGTACCCAAACCTGCATGGGCCACCTCCCCCTTCCAAGTGTCCCCTCTCACGAGAGGCCCTGCCCTCCACTTGGTGACCTTGATCAGCAGCCTGGGGCTCCTCCTTGATGCCTTCCTCTCCTGTACCCCAAATTCTGCTGGTCACTCATGCCCAACAAGTCTACATCCTGAATATCATCAAATCCCTTCACTGCTTCCACGAGCTCCCTCTTCAGAGCTCACTCTCCACGCGGCCGCTGGAGGAGCTCGACAAGCCCACCTCGATACCCTGTGTTGGCTTCTTGTGGCACTCAGGATGAAGTCCCAGATGCCTGCCCTACCTGGCCTTCAGGAGCGCAGTCTGGCTCCGCCCACCTCTGCAGCCTCAGCACCTGCCACAGTTCCTCCCATGCGAGATGGTCCAGTCACACTAGCTGTTCTTCTGCCACTCAAACCTCTGAGCCTTTGCACGTGTCGTTCCCTCTGCCTGGAGTGAGCTTCCCGGCATTGCACCTGGCTGACTCCTACCCATCTCGCCCCCAGCGTAGGTCCCCTCTCGGCCCTTATCATATTATATCTGATTCTTTATGCAGTTGTTGCTTTAATGTCAGCCTGTCCTATTCAACTGGGAACCCCATGGACACAGACTGGGTCTGCCTTAGTCACCCCCTCCCCCGCACCTAGCTCTGCACTGAGCACCTCGCAGGTGCGTAAGCACATTGGAGACCCAGCCTGGCGGGGGGGTCTGTCGAGGACACCGGGAGGCAAAAGGCCCCATGGGGCAAGGGAGGGAATGATGGAGAAAGGGGACGAGATCTGGGGCCATGTGGGTCAAACCCTAAGTTTGCTGAAGGGTGGGAACAGGGTCTGCCTGCTCTGCTCACAGCTGCCTGAGCGATCGGGATGGAGCCAGGGGCCACAGCCCCTCAGCGAGCCTGATGTGTGCTGGCAGGGGTGGACTGGTCACTGGGCATGAGTAATTGGGTCATGTGCCCCATCCTCGCCTGGCACAGCCTGCAGCCACCAGGGACATCCTCACAGAAGCTCAGCTGGTAAAGGAGGGGGCCACTCTGTCCTCATTCTCACCTCCCCAACCCCTGGTATTTGGGGCAAATGTGGCCCTGCTCCTTGCTTGGCAAAGACCTGAATCTTTGCTTAGGGCTGAATGGAAGTTTCCTCTGAGCACATCTGTTTTTAGTCTTTGAGTTTTTGCTGGCATTGGCCCCATTTTCCTGGGCAGGGATCTTGGGGGCCTAGGGCCACAGGGCTGGATGGGAAAATAGTAATATGGAAAAAAATCCTCATATTTCAGGAGACAAGAGGTTGGTCCATTATGAAGTGACGGGAACTAATTCTTAGCTAAAAGCAATTTGTCTGAATGCCCCACTCAGCTCTCCCTGCGCCCCCTCAGGCACTCAGCCTCTTTTCTTCTCCCCACCCCTCTTCCCCTCATGATGCTTTCCCCTTATTCTTCTTTTTGCTTATCTAGGAGACAACATCTTTCGCAACATCACTTTCAGAAAGATTCTCCAGGGAAAGGTAGGGGAGAAACACTGCAGAGCTGATAGGTACCTCCATTTGCAGGGACCAAAGAAACGAATTATTAAATTGCAAAAAATGATTAGAAACTAGAATTCCCTTAACATCAGTCACAGCTGGAGATAGAGGGAGCCGTGGCCTGGGGGCTGAGGTGGGCCCAGCTGTGGGGCCACCCCACTGCTCCCCAACTGTCCTTCCTCCTAGCTAGCGCCAGCCTGTTTCCCAGTCTCCCGCACCCCTAGCCCCACGCTTCACACTGAGCCTTAGAACGTTAACAGTCACAGCAGGAATGTTTGTTGACAACACTGTATGCTCGAGCTGCTGAGCTGAGTAATTTATATTAAGCAACTGATCCATTTACCCAAAATATCATTTGTTTTCTCCTTTGTTTCTGCATTCATTGTACATTTACCA
>JAQIFY010001993.1:0-13717 GCA_028533085.1 Varecia variegata | reverse complement strand
GGGGGAGGGGAGGGGCCGCGCAGAGCCTGGGTTGGGTGAGAGGGGCTTGTGCTCCAGGCCTGGTTCTGTCACTAGCATCCGTGATTCCAGGGTAGTCCCTTGACCTGCTACTGGGTTTCCATGATTTACTGTGGCCGGCACCTAAATATTTGTTGGGAAAAAAAATCACGTGCAGAGAAGAAATGCATAGAGTTTGAGCCCTCCTTGGAAATGGGTCATTTTGAAACCTGAACGGCCTGTTAGGCAGCTGGTGACGCCCGAGCCCAGGCCCCGGGGTGGCGCCGTGATAGGAGGGTCCCCTAGGCCAGGGCACATCTGGGGGGTGCTCCTCCACCCAGGCCACGCTGGGGCACATTGCCGTGTGGGCTGCTGTGTCCTTGGGCTCCTTCTGGACACTTGGTCTGTGTGCCGGGCAGGCTCTCGGGGCCACCCTGGCTGCCCACCCTGGCCAGTGCCCTAAGTTGGGGTGTCCCCTCCCCTCAAGAGCAGGTGTCTGAGGCGCCCGCCCTGCCAGTGCACAGGGGAGGCCTCAGGGACGGACGCGTCGGCTCTCTAATGGAGAGATCTGGAAACGGAGCCACTCGGGGAGGGACAGCGCGGCTGGAACCGAGCAGGGGGAGCTGGATTCCTGTTATCGCGCCATGGGGCGGGGGCACGCGTGCACCCATGACATAAACAGCCATGCAGCGGCCCAGCTCCCTTTCCCGCTCCGCCACCCTCCGCTGGAGGGACCGTGCGCAGAACGCAGCAGACCGAGCTCCGTTCACGCCTTCACTCCACCCCGCGGCGTCCGTCCTTCCCAGCCGCGCCCTGGGGTCCCCGCACGGGCGCACGGTGCGTTTTGCTCAGGATTAGGTGCTTCACCAGCACGGGTTTAACTCCATTGATTTTCAGTCCACTGCAAATCCCAAGCAGCTCCACGTTTCACTGCGAGGTGAAGGCTGCATTTATATTGTTAAGTATCCTGGAAATATCTTCATTTTGATCGACGCCGCTTCAGCAAAACACGGGACGTCTCGCACAAAGTCAGTGCCCTCTGTAGCACTGCCCACAACGCCGTGTTTCCTCCTTCACGGAACCTCAAAGACGTCACAGAAACCTCGGCCCCACATTTGCCCGATTTGGGAAATAGGAAAGCTACCACTTACCTGTCGTATCAGAGATCCTCTGGAGCGGCTTTTTGAAAGGAGAACAGGAGGACACAAAACTAACAGGTCAAGCAGGGCCTCAGTGCGCTGCCCTGAAACCGTCTTGTGGCTCTGTCTGGGTAACCCCAAACTCCAGGAACTGCTCAAAGATACATCCGCGAAATGTGCACAAGTTACTGTTTGAGATTCTGCGGGAGGAACCTGCTCAGGGCTGAACCTCCTTCTGCACAATTCAGAGCATGTAGAAGAATCGACCTTGTTTTGTTAGCAGTTAAGTTTGTGCCCAAAACACCTTTGCACGATATAGGATGAAGAAAGAAACCTGAACACCTGGAGAGGCGACCACAGAAGCTCACGTTCCGGCAGTCCTAAGCTGGAGCAGTGACGGCCACCGCGTGGACCAGCAGGACAGCTCTGGTGTCTAGATTTGAATGGGTTTTCTGAACACTCGTGGTGGGGACGTGTGGTCATTTTCTTCTGAAGGACAACGTTGGCAGCATCTATGAAAAGCATCCTAAACGGCCGTGCATTGTGACCTGATAATTCCATTTCCATAATCTATCCTAAGGAAGCAATAGACAAGTGCACAAAGACTGAGGATAGTCAGCTCATTATTTATAATAGTGAAAAATGAGAAATGACTCAGACATCAGTCACAAAAGACCAGCTGAACAGATTACAGTTTCCTCATAATAATGAAGCCAGTCATCTAAAATGATGATGCCAATTTGCAAGGTGGGCGTGTTTGCACGGTTTACCCTTCAGTAACCCAAGGCCA
The DNA here is from genome assembly GCA_028533085.1 of Varecia variegata. NCBI lineage: Eukaryota > Metazoa > Chordata > Mammalia > Primates > Lemuridae > Varecia > Varecia variegata. Next base: position 11,791 of record JAQIFY010001993.1, on the reverse strand, counting down.
CGCCACCTACTATGCGCGGCACAACCCCACTGCCGCAACTGCACCCACACCCCTGCACGCACGTGTAAGAGTGGGAGCATGGAAGGAACGGTGCAGAAGTGTCACTGTGATTCTCTGTGGACACAAGGATTCTGTAGGATTTTTCTTTTCTGTGTTTTCTACTTTTTCTACCTTGAATGTCTACGCGGTGCTTTAGTGAGGTCCAATTATCCAGCTCACTTTCCTCTCTTCTGGGGTCGCAGAGGCTGCAGGTATAACCGGGATGTCCTCTGAGCAAGTATTGTCCCAGCATCCCTCACCCCCTTTCCTGGGACTCTCACGTCCCCTCCGAATATATATCCTCCTGGGGCCAGGACGCTCACAGGGGGTCCTTCCGCCCAGAGCGGGTCCCTTCTCTGGGCACCCTCGGCTCTGATGTCTGGCTGTCACCCCTCCCCAAGTCAGTGTGAACCAACAGGAGCATCACCCTGTACAACTGTGTTTAAGTCAAGGAGACAGAGAATCCTAAGAAAGGTACTAAAATCACTACGTTACCAGAAACTAAATGCGTATAGATACAACGTAATTGGGAAATCTTGCATTTGGAGAGGAAGTTGGTGCAAGTCCCCCGTAGCAGGGGTGACCAGATGGCCCTTAGCCTGAGCACGGGGCTGCCTGCCCGAGAGTGCACGAGAGTGGTGAAGCCAGATTCCTGGGCCAGGTGTGAGTCCAGACCCCCCACCACCTCCAGGTGAGGGCCTGGCGGTACCCGGGGCCCCCGTTACGGTGGGTTGCTGGTCATGGGGAGGAGCTGGGGACACCGGCACAGGGAGACAATGCACAACAGACACACGCGTGTTCTTGGGAGGGCCGTGTGCTAGACACGGGCCCGGGAGGCCCGCCGCTGGGTGACCTGGCAAGACGCGGTGTCTGTGGCATTGGGGACGCATGGAGCTGTCCTGGCAGAGCACGGAGACCCCACAGACAGAGCCTGCTGCCCCAGTAAACCATGGCTCTCACTCACGCACCCCAGCGAACGCCGACGTCCTCTGTGCTGTGAGTCGCTGGTTAAAACCTCCTTCAGCAGGTTTGAGGCAGCCCGGGAAGAAATAAATATAAGGGCCATTTAAGAGCATAATTAGATAACAATGTATATATGGATGTTTGATTAAAACCCTTGCTAATGTCTAAATGAAATAAATCTCACGCCAGCAAGAAGAGACTGAGCTAATTGTTAGCTTCTGGAAAAACTAACAAAATACTACTTGTTTCTGAATTAGCAGACTACGGACCTGTAATTATTATTACCTCTAAGTATGGAAATAAACCTTTTAAAATACAGCAGAAACACGCATACGGAGGATCATTCGTGTGGATGCTAAAGCATCGTGTGTCTAGAGGTGGGACTTGTCTACTCGCCTGTCGTAATAAAGACTGTGTCCTCATTGCCTCGCACAGGGCCTGGCATGCAGTAGATGCTTAATAAGTGTTTTTTTGGGAAAAAGAAGGGGATGAAATATTTACCACCAAAGCTTCCTGGTGAACACTGAGATACACTGGCTAATGGCAGTGCCAACCAGCATGTACCCAGTATGCAGTGCATGTGCTCTAATGTCAGCAAACACAAACACACGTCACAGCAGACAGAGCAAACGTGTATTGATTGCCGACTGTGTGCAAGGCCTTGGGATAAGCAATAGGAATCCAGTGGAGAAGAAAACAGACTGCCCTTGTGCACCTTACAGCCCAGTCGGGAGACGAGTCTTGAACAGTAAACGTGTAATTACAGCGACGGGCTGAGGAGGGAGAAGACTTGGACCACGAGAGCAGGGAGGATGGCGGGAGGAAGGCTCTGGTTTAGACTGAGGGGCCGGGCAGGCCTCTGGGTGGGGCTGACCTTGAAGCTGAGACCCAAAGCAAGAGGGACCTCCCAGGTGCCGTGCGGGGAAGTGGCATCCCAGTCCCAGGAGCCGCAGACGCTGCAGTCAGGAAGTGCCTGCAGGCTCACGGCAACGCAGCAGGGCTCCCGAGGGCCCGGCGCAGCGCCCACGTGGGGAAGCAGCAGCGCCAGGTCACACAGGGCCGCGGGGGAGAGTTCTGATTTTACGTCATGCAAAGCCATTGCTGGGTTTGAAGCAAAGCAGTGACTGGATCTAATTTTTGTCATAAGAATACTGATTTTCCAGGCAGCGTTCTCTCCTCCTGCATGGAAGAGAGCAAACTGGAAGGGGCAAGAAGAGGTGGCACCTGGGACTGGGACAGTGGACGGCCACCCACTTGGGAAAGGCACAAACAGCCCAGGAGAACGGGGCTGCCGGTGCCTCACAGAGGCTGCCGCACAGGCGGGAGGAGCCGGCTTCCTCTGTGTCCCACACTGTCACACCAGGAAAACAGCGCCTAGAAGCTTCCGCTGGCTTCCGTGCGCCCCAGCTCAGCCAGGCTGGAGGTGAGACCCGGTCTAACCAAAGCCACACCCAGGTGTCCTGGGAAAGGGGAGTGTCTGGGAGGAAGACGTCGCAGAGCTGCCTGCCGCTTGCCACGCTCTTCTTGCAAACTCGTCACAAACACAGACGCTTCCGGCAAGCTGCTCCCAGATACCAACTTCCAGAGTCAGCGCCGAGCCCCCACCCACCCCATCCCCGCGCTGGCAGGACTCAGCCCGCCAGTCTCTGTAGGGAACTTGTCACGACTGCCGAGCGCCTGATTCCCTGTCTCCACTGCAGGCAGAGATGTCAACTTTTCACTTCTGAAGCAGAGTTTCATGACAACTTAGAAGTTGTGACCTGGATGTAAAAGTTTCAGAATCTCAGAAATGAATTCAGTGGAGGAGCAGGCGAGAGGAAGATTTATTAAGGAGTTAGAAAGCACAAGGGGTGTGGAAGCCAAGCCGCACACCGGGGAGCTCACGTGCTCCCGGGGCTCCGTGGGGCCTTTCCCCTGGACATGGCCCAGATCTCGCTCCGCAACAGGAGAGGCCAGTCCCCCGGCAGACAAACTCCTGTGGGCAGGTGAGGTTTCACTGGTGGGGGGGCTGCCAAGCACATGATTGTGGTTATACGCAGGTCACCCCAACACAGACTCAGCAGTCACAGCGCCAGACTCTGTCCTGGACTCTCCCCAGGTCACTTGCTCTTGGTGACAACGCTGGGAGAGGATGGAATTCCGGAGCCAGTTTTGTATACCCTTAACCGTGGTTCCAGTTCCGGTTCCGGGAGGCAGATGGGACTGAGTGTTACAAGCGACTGACGGGGGAAACTGTTGTCAGCAACATTGAGAAAAAGAAACAAAGTAGCTAACTTGAGTGCGGCTCAATTTGGAGATGCCTCTAAGAAAGTAATTAAGGCTAATCGAAGTGATGGGGGTGGGGCCCGACCTGTAGGATTAGTGTCCTTCTAACAAGGACCAGAGAACCCCCTGCCGAGCCAGCTCGGACCCTCTGTGCCAAGTGCACAGACAGGCTTGAGCTTCCGGAGGCCTCTGAACAGACACCAACCATGAACCAGGGAAGCCTGACGATTCCCCCAATCACAGGTGGAAGAATTCAGTGGGGCTCTTGTCTCCACCACCGCCCCCGTCAGGCTGCCTCCTCCTTCTCAGGGGTTCAGGGGTCCCCTTTGATCCTGCAGCCCACCCCACCCCACCCTGGGCTTCCACATGGCAGGAGACAGTCGAACATCCCACGGAAACGACATGGGCTCACCGTGGCCACCTGCATGGCCACTGCGTGTCCCCCCGTCAGAGCTGGAGGCTGCAGCACCAAGGAGTTACGAGCAGAGTGGAACCAACGCGCCCAAAGACAGGCCAACAGCATCACCCACGCCCCCTCCTCGTCAAACATTAATCAACGTCTCATGTTTAATTAATCTTCGCCGAGTTTGCTGGGTGATGAAAGCAGAATTTTCTATTGGTAGGAAAATCACGTATGTATTCAAGGCCGTTCTATAAATTCTCCACCCGCAGATTCCTGCCAACTCTTAAAGACCCATCTCCAGGGCGTCTCCTCAGAGCACGTCTCATGCCCCCACAGGGTGTGACCCGGTTCTCCCTCCACCTGACGCTGGTGCCTACGCGTGTGGCAACTCTGCAAAGTCCACCTGGACAGTGGCATCCCCTCCCCCCGGGGCCCCGGCAGGCAGCGCGGGCTGGGTGGGGGGTCTGCTCCCAGCAGACGCCCGTCCACTGCGCTGCTGTCTTGGCCTTCATCAGTGCACGGTCACATCCGCCTCGGGAGGCAGGGCCCGGGCATCCCGGGCTCGGGTGGGGCCAGGTCGGTAGCGAGCGTGGCCTGAGAGCCGTGTGAAGCCCCCCTGTGTGCGTGTGGTGAGGAGGCTTTCAATCTGTCCACGCAGGAAGGCCGACCCGGGCTGCACCATCAGAAGGGCCCAAAGACCGAGAAAAGGAAACGATGCTGAGCACATGCCGTCCTCCAGCTGCAGAGAGACCTTGCTGTTTTCTCTGCGATTTAATATCAAAACCTACCGCTATACATCAGAAGCTGTGGAGCTCCACGGGGGAGCGAGATCTATAGCTCTCTTTTTCCCATCAGCTCTCCCAAGTGAACGATCCACTAAGATAAAACAACAAAACCTCCTATAAGAAGGTAATTACTTCAAAACGGAACAGAAGGCAATTATGACAAGCAGAGCTGGTTTGGGTGCAGCATCTGACACGATGGCTCCGGGGTGACAAAGACAGGCCTTTTCATTGCCAGATAACCAGATAATTTTCTGTTCACAATGGTCTTCATATAAAAAGGACATAAAATAATTGGCTCACTGACCTAAAGCCCACCAAGAAATAAAGATGCCGTTCACAGTTCCAAAGTTCCTGCGAACCTCAAGCCTTCGGCTCTGCACTAAGAATACAAGTGGCCAGGGGTGTCAGGCTGGGGACACGGTCTCTTTCTAAAACTTTGCAGGGTCGCAGCTCACGTGCAGACGAGCACGCCACAATCTTCCTCTCCTTCCACCACCATGTTAACTCTAGTTTTCACCAAGATGACCTATTACTCAAGGCTTTTATCATGGCTTTGAAGAGGCCATGTGTATGAATTAATATTGCAAAAGGTTTTATTTCAGGTTAGAGCCGTGAGCATCAGACAGCTCGCGCGCAAGGCGGGAGACAGAGCAGCCGTCTAATGCAACGGAAGCAGGAAATCAATTAGCTCAATGGCACTCGCCACGCTGAAGGGCCTCGCTGGCAGAGGGGGTCAGCGTCCACCAGCAACCGCCAGTCTGACGCGTGCCCCCCCAAAGGAGGGCCATCACAGAGAACCTTCTGGAAAGCCCAGTATGAACAGTGGGCATTTGACAGCGCAGAGCGTAATTGCGCTGATTAGCACGGCTGAAGTAGGGTCAGGCACCCACCACGCAGTCACGCGCCTCCAGCATTTTCAATTCACCACGCACGGACCTCAGAACAGCGGCCAAATGCCGTGGCACACGGCCCCCCGCACAGAGGGGTGCTCCGGGTGGACACTGTCTTCGTTCTCACTGTCATTTCCTCATGCACACGTTCATTCATTCTACCAGAAGCAGTAACAGTGATGGACACTCGACCATTATTTGGTGTCATTGACTGTATTCCACGTGACGATTTTCATGTCATCTCCACGGCAACACCGTGGCATCTGTGCCTATTGGCATCCACGAGACCTTGGCTCCAAATCAGCTTCAGTCCCCCCTTGCACGCTGCGGAGCCCAAAGTCTCAGGAAGATCTTGGGGATTTCAGGGTCACCTCTGCTTCCGCGTTCCACAGAACACCTCTGCTCTGCGTTGCACCTGCCCAAACCTCAACGTGAAACCAGAAACCAACCCATTCTTGAAGGATTTAACTTAAGATGTGGGCTGAGAAGAAGAAAGGAGAGGTTTTTACAGGCGATGCATCTCAGACTGAGCAGGAGGCATCTTTATACATCACCAGGTTCTCTGGGCAACGCCGCGGGAACCACCAGGAGCCCCTCCCTCTCGCTGGTCCCCAGGCAGAGCCTGTCACCCCTCTCTGGCTCCCCCGTCCATCACTGCTTCCCTGCCAAATGTTCAGCACATACCCTGCACTTTCTCTGCAGATCTCGGCAGTTCTCCTCTGCTTCTAACGGCAGGTCCCCATGCCACACTCAAACCCATCAGGACACTCTACAGAACACAAGGGCATCCTGTTTGCCAAAACACACTCACCGGAGAAAGCCACAGCACAAACCTCACTTCCCCTCTATGGCTCGTTCATTCAGCCATCATTTCCTGAGACTGGCGAGTAGTAAATACTCATGTGGGGAATATTCACTCATGGGCACCAGGAGAGCATTAAGAGCTTGGTGGGGACCGGAGGCCCACCCTCTGCGAGGCCTGCCCTTCCATGCATCTCTGGCAGACGTGGATCTTGGTATCTTTTGCTGTTTTGCCACTTCCCCATTAGCCTCATGCTCTGACCTCACCCTTCACCTTTTGCTATCCATCCTTCTACTCACCCAGCCACCCATCTGTCATCCACCCCTCAGCCATCTGTCCAGCCACCCATCCATTTCCATCCATTCATCATCTGTCCAGCCACCCATCCATTTCCATCTAACCATTACCCACCCATCCATCCATCCATCCACCCACCTACCCATCCATTTCCATCCACTCATCATCCATCCACCCACCCATCCATTTCCATCTAACCATTGTCCACCTATCAAGCCATCCATCCACCCATCCATTTCCATCCACTCATCATCCATCCACCCACCCATCCATTTCCATCTAACCATTATCCACCCACCCATCCATCCATCCGTCCATTTCCATCCACTCATCATCTGTCCATCCACCCATTTCCATCTAACCATCATCTGCCCATCTAGCCATCCATCCATCCGTCCATCAACCCATCCATTTCCATCTAACCATTATCCACCCATCCATCCATCCGTCTGTCCACCCATCCATTTCCATCTAACCATTATCCATCCATCCATCCGTCCATCCACCCATCCATTTCCATCTAACCATTATCCACCCATCCATCCATCCACCCATCCATTTCCATCCACTCATCATCCGCCCATCCACCCATCCATTTCCATCTAACCATCATCCACCCATCCATCCATCCATCCATCTGTCCATCCACCCACCCATTTCCATCTAACCATTATCCACCCATCCATCCATCCACTCATCCATTTCCATCCACTCATCATCCGCCCATCCACCCATCCATTTCCATCTAACCATTACCCACCCATCCAGCCATCTGTCATCCACCCATCCATTTCCACCTAACCATTATCCACCCATCCATCTATCCATCCATCCATCCACCCAACCATTTCCACCTAACCATTATCCATCTACCCATCCATTCATCCACCCATCCATTTCCATCTAACCATTATCCACCCATCCATCCATCCATCCATTCGTCCATCCACCCACCCATCCATCCATCCATCCACCCATCCATCCATCCATCTACCCAACCATTTCCATCCACTCATTATCTGTCCATGCATCCTGGCATCTGCTGTCTCTCCCCACTAGCCCACAAGCACCATGTGAGCCGGGCCCTATGCGAGTGGTCACACAGTGTCCCCAGCACTCAGTCATATTCTGGCTGACCCACCTGGCACACCAGGTAACTCTAGATCCTGACCTGATCCACGCCTAGGGTCAGGACACAAACGCTTGCTGAAAGAGTGAACACCACAGCCTACACTTCTCAGAAGACATTGTGAGAAATCTCTCAATTTTCCTCTCCACTTTAATATTTTATATTTAATATTTCCTCTGCCTTCTCACTCTCTGCAGGGGCCCTCCACGCCTCCTCCCCTGCGTGGGGACCTCAGAAGTTGCCTGTTCCAGGTGTGTCTGACACTGCATTCATGAGAAATGACCCTTTGTTGTGAGCGGCTGCTGGGACTGAGGGCCCGTCTCTGCAGCAGGGCCTGGCCACGCCTGTCCGGACCAGCCCACCTGGCACGATGGCAACCTCTGGATTCTGACCCAGACCTGCTGCACTTGCTGTTTCTCTGCCTTGAAGGCTGCAGCTGGGCTCTCCTCATCCTCTACGGGGACAGTCCCTCTGAAGGGGCCCCCATTTGACCAGTGACTCACATCTGTTGGTCTTCACGGCGCTTGTCACGGTCTGAACCAACCTCGTGGGTCCAGTGACCGTCCTTCCCCATCACATAGTCCCAGGAGGCAGGAATCTCGGCTGTTGGACTCTTCAGTGCCGGGCACAGGACCCCCATGTGCCCCTGACGCCAGAGGCCATTGTTCTCGCTTGTTCTGGGCACGTTCTCGCACGTGCTGGATGAAGGAGCACATTCTTCACCCTCTTCCAAAACCACATGGCTTTTCTGCCCCGTCCTCTGTCCCCGCACCATGAAGCCACCTGTCCGTGGGCTTCGGCCTTCCGTAACCTTCCGTCCCTCCTTTTCCCCATTGGTCCCCTCCTCATCCTAATGCTATAGCCCCCCAGCCCCCCATGGCCATTCTAGCGCCAGGCCCCGGCCAAGTGTGGTGGCCCTTCCCACCACAGCCCCACACGCTGACCCGAGGAGGCGCTGCTCCCAACCAGGCCTGGCCAGCTGGGCCACCTGTGGTTGCCCCGTGCTCCACGCCACACGTTAGTGCACACTCACTGCCCTGGGCTGAAGGTGTCTGGATACTGTCCAAGTCTTAAGCAATGTAAGAACCCCAAATTCAGAGCCAACAGATCATAAGGAGAAAAGTTCTGGGCTCACGCGTGGCCTCAGTGGTTAGACGCACCCTAGCTCCAGCCTGGAGGGCTGGCCCACTGCACTGCTGTCCCCACCCTGCCCTACCGACATTTGGCTTGTAAATGCTGTTCATTCATATCCCACTGTATGTATATTTTAGGTGATTCAGAAGCTGCAGAAGAAACAGCGGGGTGTTCAGAGGATCAGGGAGGTGGGGGTGAGGGGTACATGCAGGTGGTGTTTGTGACGCAGCGTTGAGGCTTTACGATCTGTGATTTGTAATCGATTCCTCTTCCCAAGTATGTTCAATATTCCCGGCACAGGACAGCCTAGTTTTTGCAACAATGCAAACTCAGCAAACATGCTATTTCTGTTCATGTCATTCGGATAATGTCGCAGGTGCGTTACGCTGCAAGGGAACACAGCCCATATTTTACAAGGTCTGGATGCTTGTTGCGGAGGCTGGGAACACGGCGTGAGAAAATAAATACAGACACAAGTAAAAAGCGGAGGGAAAAGAAAGGTGAAATCAACAGAAAAGTCCCCACGTGCGGCGACAGAGGCAGCTCCTTAGAGAGACCAGAACTTAGTGTTGGGGTGAGAAATCGCTACAGCTTCCGGCAAAGGCACCTAAGGCGGAGAGAAGTTTCTAGGCCACCTCTGACGGTGGAACTGCGAGGCTGAGCCTTGTGGGTGCCCTAGGAGGAGATCCACGGTGGGGGCTGGGCTGCCCTTCCCCCGCCTCGCTGGTGGCCCACTCAGCGTCTGCAGCAGGGGGATGGGGGGGTGGGGGCGGGGGGGCCCCCTGGCGACGGAGCAGCTCTGCGGCCTGATCACGGCCACACGAATCCATACGTGCAACCAACCGCAGAGCAGCAGACATACACCTGTCCCCACACCAGCCCCCTGGTGCATCCTTCCTGGGGGAGGGCACACGGGACCTCTGTGCTATCCTTGCAGCTTTCTATGACTCAATAATTATAGATTTCAGCATAAAAAGTGTTTAAAAAAAACTTGAAGAAAAGCAAACAAAAGCAAAAGGCAAAGAAAGCCCAAAACAAACAAACAAACAAACCCCCAACCTCGGGCCCCAGAGACCCGCTGGACCCAGGAACCTGCGCTGGGAGAGGCCAGGTGATCTCCGCACTGCCTGGCGGGGCCCTAGACCAGCCGCTCGCCTTGTGCAGGGGACAGCAGGGAAGGTGCGTGGGCTGCCGGAGCTGCGGCTGGGGAAGGCGAGCCCCAGGCGAATCTCGCAGGGGAGGCGTTTCCATGCCCCGCACACCTGGCGCTGTGCCGTCCCTGCCGCGGTTCAGGCTGCAGCGCCCGATGCCCAACTCCTCACGGGTTGTGGGGGGGTAAGGGAGGACTCGGGGCTCAGGAGCTCCAGGCGCTGTGGGTGGGGGGCCCAGGTGGGGACTGATGGCACCGGCTCCCACCTTCCCACCTGGGCGAGGCCGGGCCGGGAGCCCCGTGAAGGCGGCGAGACGCGCCTCCCAGAGACGGACAAAAGGCTGCGCCCGCTCGGCTCTGGGAGGAGACGGCCCGGCCGGCCCCTCGGAGCAGCCGGAGCCGCGCAGAGACTGACCTTCCCTTTCAAGGGGTGGACGATAAAACTAATTATTCAGGCAAAGAATCCCGCTTAGAAACCGCGCTTGGCTTATTAATGGACAAGGGCCCTAGCAGGTCTCGCTCTCAGAAAGAAACTTCTTTTCTCTCTCTCATTTTTAATGATTTGAGCCAAACTCCCCCAGATTAAAAAGCAAACGGCTTTTTGCCTTTTCACGCGGGTTCCGCTTCCCCCACGTTCCATTCAGTGGCTCCAGGAGCCGTTGTTCTTAGACGAGTCACAGTTTGATGTTTAAAAGCAGCGAATCTGCAGAGGGCAGCTTGCTGAAGCCTTCCGCAGTGGCCAACAGCCTGAGCAGGCAAAGGAGGGCAGGACGAGCTCCTCATGCTGGAAACGGGGAGACAGAAATCACGGGGGACACGCGGGCGCATGCCCGCGCCAGGGAAACCGGCCATGCTGTCCGTCCCAGGAAGGGCTGCGGGCGGCCGGCCCCTCCGTGGCGCTTTCTGGGGCTCAGAAGGCGTCTGTCTCTCCCCGGCCAAGCCCCTGGAGCCCCCACCCCTGCAGACCACCTTCCCAAGACCCCGTCGTGGCAGCTGCCAGGCCTCTTGTCGGCCCCTGCCCTGGCCACGGCCGGGTCAGCTTTGGGAGCACAGTGGGGAGACCCGGCAGTGCCAGCACTGGGAAGACGTCCCCCTGGACTACAGCGCTCAGGTGGCAGCGGGGGTGGGGGGTGGGGGGGCAGAGAATCCTCCTCCTGCTCTGCTCAGCCCCAGCCTCCGGAATACCAGAGCTGCTCCCTGGGACCATCCCCACCAGTCGGACCCCGGCTCCTTCCGGCAGCTGGGCCCTGCCCTCCCCTCGTTCCCGCATCCCGCCCTTCTCAGGGGGCCATGGCAATGACAGAGGTCAAAACATGGGGGACATGGTGCAGCCCACGAAGACCCTGAAGGTGGGGGTGCCTCCACCAGGCCCCCGGGGTCAGGGTGGGTGAGCAGGTGCCAGCCCACAGCAGCCTGGCACTGTGCCCCCCAGGGCGGCCGCAGCGGACGGCTGTGTCTGCACAAGGCACCAGCTGCACCTCACACCCCTCCGGACGTCACCAAAAAAGCCAGACAGTGACATGTGTTGGTGAGGATGTGGGGACGCTGGAGCCTTGTGCGCGGCTGGTGGGGTGGGAAATAGTGCAGCCTCTGTGGACGGCAGCCTGGCAGTTCCTGCAAAATTGAACATGCAGTTCCCCTCTGGCCCACACTGCCACCTCTGCCTGTCACCTGAAGGAACTGAAAGGAGGATCTTGAGGACCGGTTTGCACCCCGTGTTCAAAGCAGCATTACTTGCAACAGCCAAGAGGTGGGTCAGACCGAGCGCCCACGATGGACGATGGATAAACAAAACACGGCCCAATCACACAGTGGAATACTTTGCAGCCTTGAAAAGGAAGGAAATTCTGACACTGGCTACAATAGGGAAGAACCGTGGGAACACCATGCTAAGTAAAGTCAGCCAGGCACAAAAGGCCAAATGCCACGATGCC
>JAQIFY010001992.1:0-13720 GCA_028533085.1 Varecia variegata | reverse complement strand
GAAGCTATGGGGAGCCTCCGAGCCCGACCCTCACATTCTGGGTAAGTTGAGTGCACTGAGGCACCCACATAGGGAAACGGTGCTTTCGGGAGGCTCCCTGGCAACCAGCACATATCGCGTTATAACTTGAAGGGGTGATTTCGCCAGCCTCAGGCCCCAGCCTTCTCCTGTTTCAAGTGAAACAAATGTCATAGCGCCTTGCACAGCCCAGCACAGCCCTGTGCTAAGTCCAGTCCACGGAACCGTGGGCCAGGAGGTCTGGGTTCAGCGCCCACCTCTCTCCTGGCATTCCCTTCCTCAAATTACTCAACCACGCTCACCGTGTTTCCTCATTCTGCAACATTGGTGATGCTTAGTGGCCGGGCCAGGGTGAAGATAAATAATGCATAAGAATGTCCTGGGTGAGCAACGAGGTGCTACAGAGATGTAAGAAGTGATCGTTACTCAAGAGCTGGGGACGTGCTGTCTACATCCCGCCTATCCCCATCCCCGAGCGTGGCCAGAGCCCACGTGTTGTTCACGTCCATCACAGACCCTCTGTGATCCGGCCTCCCCGGAGACTGGTCCTCTTATGTGAAAGATCTGTGCCTAAATTGCTTCAACAATGCTTGTTCCAGAATTGGTGGCAGTCCCCTCGCTCGTTTCACTCTTAGCTAAAGTGCATTTATTTTCACTCCACCCACAGCCTAGGACTCTCATAGTGTCCCTGCATTGGCCATTTGCTGGGGAACTGCCAGGTAGAAGAGGGCATGACAGGGAAGCTTCAACTGTCTCTCCTTGCTTGTCTCCCTGTCACCTTCTCCAAGCTGTCCTTAGCTTTCTGGAGCCCAAGGGAACAGAAAAGATGATTAAATACTTAGAATTACCCTTCTAATCCCCACCTGTCCATTAAATCCCTGTGTGTCTCTCAGGCCACTGAGCAGCTTCTCTGTGCTTCAGTCCTCAAAGCTGTGATTAGAGAAAATGTCACCAGTAAACATTCTCGGGCCTCTGAGAGGTTGAACTTGTAAAACATAAAGCGTTTTACAGATGTCGAGGGCCTTAGGAGGGTGCAGAAATCAGGCCGGTGGAATTCGTAGCATGCTAACGTGAAATTTACTTTCTGAGCATTTTAACTTGTACAACAAAAAGACAGTATGTTTTCAGTTTTAAAGCAAAGTCTTAATATTCCTTGCCTTTTAATTTTCTCACAGATTTTGATCTGTAGGGTAGATTAGACTACATCTATTTAGACCTTTATAAAAAGGAGATATTTGAAAATTTGTAAGGAGCAGTGAGATGTTTATGCAAATATTCAAATATTACTCGGGTAGTATTTCAGGGAAGCTGCTCGGGATTCAGAGGTGGATGAGAAACATCCACTGCGTGTGAACAGTGGACCGAACGGTGGGGGAAACCAGTTGTTATGGACTGAATGTATCCCCCCAAAATTCATGTGTTGAAGCCCCCAATGCAATGGTATTTGGAGGTGGAGCCTTTAGGAGGTAATTAGGCTTAGATGAGGTCATGAGGGTGGGGTCCCCGTGGTAAGAATAGTGTCTTTATAAGAACAGGAAGAGACCAGAACTCTTTCTCTTCCCTGCCATGTGGAGACACACCAAGAACATGGTTTTCTGCAAGCCAGGAAGAGAGCCCCCACCGAGAACCCAAGCACATTGACACCCTGGTTTTTGGACTTCCAGCCTCCAGAACTGTGAAAACATAAACATCTGTTTTTTAAACCACACAGTTTATGATATTTTGTAATAGAGCCTGAGCAAACTAACATATAGTCATCTAAAATCCAGTGCATTATGGCATCGGTGTGGCTATATCCATACCACAGACAGGTCCAAGTGCAATGGGAAAATGAGAAGGAGCAACTTTCCTGCCCAGTGAGGTCACAGGTAGCTTTACCAAGGAGGCAACATTTAAACTGAGACTTGAATTCATTTATTTATTGACTATTTATTACTCATTTATTGAATGTCTACTATGTATGCACTTGGCACTGTTCTAAAGTGGTTACAATTACAGCAACAAACACACAGATAAAAATCCCTGTCCTTGCGCAGTTCACTTCTGGAGGATGTGAGTGAAGACATACTGCATTCAATTATGCCAGGAATGAGATGCCCTGGGTCACACTTTGTATCAGGCGTCTGAAGGGAATGGTAAGGGACAAGTCATTAGGGCAATTTGAAGAGCTTGATTGGGATGGACCTTATTTCAGGTCCTTATGATTTATTTCCTTGACAACAAACATGCAAAGGTTGTATTGGGCTTGCTGTTGTTTAGGTTTATAATGCTAGAGGTATAGCTGCAAGAACTCCTTTCATACTGAAATTCCTTTGGGAAAAGTAATTTGTATTTGCAAGTCTGAAACTCTCTGCCAACTCTTTCTTCTTCACCCAAACCCTTGTTATAAAATGTTATAGTTGTGGAGCTCATTAGGAGTGCAGCCATCATCATATTGCAGAATAAATTGTGCTGTGCACATTAATCTATTTTAGGACCAAGTAAGTGAGCTGCATGCTTGTTGTTACATGCCCGTTTCCCTACCAGGCTGTGAGCTTCAGAGCAGAGACTGTTTTATAAGTTGATTGTTGAATTCCAGGCATGAAGCCTGATGCCTGGTACATCGTTGCTGATCAACAATTAGCATGCAGTATGAAGGAGTTTACCATTTCTGTTGCATGTGACAATTATTCATTTCAATATAGTTGCTTAATTTTAAATATACTGCATACCAAAAGAGTTCTATAAATCACTTTAGGACCACTCTATTTTCAAGAAAATTACATAAAAACAAACATTTCTGATCCCCGCAGTATCTATTCACCTCACCCATGCCTTCTCTCCCCTCCCTACACAGAAATCTGCCCATTAAAACTACAGGGCTCCCAGTGGGAGAGTTTGTGCTGACAACGAAGATTTTAGAATCCAATAAGAAAGAGATAAAACTGAATCTCAAATAACAGAAACTAAACAATTGTACAACCTGAAGCACACATTTAAGAAGAAGTTTGTATTACACATTCGGAGCAGAGGCTCGTGCAGCCTAGCCCTGGCCTGGAGTCACTTTCACAGACCAGCCACGAAAACCAATGAAAACGCTGCCAGACGCCCCTGGCATCTTCAGATGACTCTGGAAGGGGACACAGTGAAGACCCACAGCACCGCCTCTCAGCCGTCTGCCGTCCCTGCCTCTTCCCATCTTTGTCTCCTGGCTCAGCGCCCCCAAAGCTCCCCCTCCTCCCTTCCCAAGCTCCCCAAAACCCCCTCCCCACACTGCTGTGCCTTGTTTCCTTCCTCTTACAGTTTTCTTCCCATCTTATTTTTTTGTTTTCCCACAGGTGATTTTTGTTCTTTCCAACACAACTCTCACCCTCACAGTTCCAGTGTCTTTATTTCCCCCGTTGCTCTGATAAGAGCAACCAACGTCCAGGGACCAGGCCTCGAGGCTCAGCATCCACCTTGGCAGACGCGGGGGCCCAGGCTCGGAGGTCCAGGCAGGATTCTCTCCTTTTGCAGAGAAGAGGTACAGGTGACAAACACTTGTCATGGAGAACGTTTTCCTTTCGCCCTGCCACCTTATGCAGAGTTGTTTTCCTTGCTGCAACTGTTCTAATATCTGCCACAAGAAAGAGAAAAATCCCAAAATACTTTTCCCACACTCCTTAGAGGATGCTCCCCAAGTAAGGCATAACTGGAATGGAATCTAGAAACCAAAACGATGCGAGATCAAATGCACATAGAGGCTGGGGGATTCTGAGCCAAGAACAAGGAAGCCAAGAAAAGGAAACAGATGGTTAAAAACAAGGTCTTCAGGTCAGGGAGACCGGGGTTCAAATCCAGAACTCAGAACTTAACAAGTGTGGGACCTCGGGCATACTATTTAGCAGTCTTTACTATTTCTTTACTGTAAAAATAGACTGATCTTAAATTGTTAAATGGGTAAAAAAGGAAGTGGTTAACAGAGTTTAGTGCAAAGGAAGTGCTCCTAAATGTTAGTTATTACGCTGATTATGTGAATTACCATCAGACCTGAACTCCTGGCCTATTTCCAGGATGTCTGATTTTTTTAAGGATTAACCTCATATAGAGTGTTTCATACTTTTTGTGAGATCTTCAATCCTTATATAGAATTTCTTATGTTTCCCATTGTTTAATACTTAGATACCATAGATTATTCTACAATGTGCTCATGGAATTTTTAATGAGCCTTTAAAGAGCTTAGAGAATTTCAAGTTGCCATCTGATGGAACATCATAGATAAGGTTATTCTCATATAAACATACATACATACATCTACATATAAACACACACTTAGATACATATGTGTGTATGTATGTGTGGGTATTTTTTTTAACCATAGCTTGATTATTTTAAGTGTCTGACTTCCTGCCAGTTCTCTAATAGTGTTCATCAGGACAGACAGGTTTGACTAAGGCTTTTCCAAGAGAGTGCTGACGGTTTTATATACATTTTCCCATTTATCAAACCATAGTGAAATAATAAGCTGTATCTTATTATACCCCAGGCATCCTGGGGAAGTCTTATGAAATTGTTATGATTTGTTTCTGAAATACAGTACAAATTCTATGGTAATCGTCACTGAATTTTAATGAGGGTGAAAGGAAGACTTAATTAAAGAGTTCTTTGTGGCTTTTTTTCAACTGCATCCATTTGCAAGCACTTCCCCACAGCGTCTTATCGCTACTGGGCAGGCACAGTTGCTGCTTCATCGTGGGCAGCAGGGGCTGGGGTGCAGAGGCACATACAAATAATTGTGCTGCACTTATTTTTAAGGAAGACACAGTCTTGCTTTTCCTTCAGGCATCTAACCTCAGAAGGAGTTCCCTCTGTGCTTGGACTTGAGATGCTGTGTTTACAGCATGTCTCTTTCTTAACCAGTTCTCTTAAGAATCCTGTGTAATCCTCTTTGCAGAGCATTAATTTTTCTAACTGGGTTAGAGGTAGAGCTGTAAAATAGCATATTTATGTTTCAAAAATTCAAATGGGGCCTAAAGAGTGTTTAAGAGAGTTTAACTCCTATTGCAATCTCTCCAGCTACTTACCCACTGGCTGCAACCAGTATAAAAGCTATGTAACTTGAATGTTTAATAATAAGAACTTAAAAATGTTTAATGTTTAATAAGAACTTAAAAATGTTTAATAAGAACTTAAAAAAGAACTTTAAGAACTTTCTTAAAAAATTAGAATACATCCATACAAGGGAATGCTTGCCATGCAATTTTGAAAAGTGATCTTGGGGAAGAAGGTATATTACACCAAAGAAATAAGCCTGTGACACATCAAGTGAAAAGAAAAAAGCTAATGCAAAGCTGCATGTACAACATGATCTATATTTTGCTTGAAATACAAGTCAACAGAAGTTATATGTGGGACTGTTAGTGTCACAGGTCATTTTTATTAATACTTTCTTCTTATCAGCATATTCTGTATTATCTACAATGAACAGGTATTTTATAATTATTAAAAATATCTTTAAAATGTACACTGTGGTTCTTGTCATGGAGAAGATGGATTAAAGACACTACCCCATCTCTCCCACTGAGTGCATCTGTGAAACTCAAACAGAATGCAGAAGGAGCTACCTGAGGGCTCTAACTCATGGATGGTAGCGGGTGGATGGGGAAGGAGACCAGACTTTTAAGTCCCACTGAACCAGTGGTGAATTCACCCTTTTTTCTCCGCTTCAGTATCATCCAGCCTGGAATCTAAGGCAGCCTGAAGGCCAAGAAATGCCCACCAGGTGTGGCTAGAGAGAGCTCTGGGAGAAGACTTCCCTTTCTCTTCCATCCCACAGCAACCCAAGCAATACCCCAGTGGCACTGGCAGCAGCACAGTGACAACAATGGCAGCAGGCAGGCACCTAAAACTCTGAGGAAGTTTCTCTCTGATCAAAGGAACTGTAGACCCAGGAGTTTGCAGCAAGTACACATTGCTCTATGATTTTGTCTCTTTCTCCTTCTGCCACTTGGCCCTGGACACAGGCACAGCTGCAGTAAGTTTGCAGAATACTGGGGCAAGTAGAGCCCCAGATTTCTGTCCAGAGATCTGAGAGGGAGGACTTAGGGTTGGGAAGAAGAAGGTGTTGGTGGAGAGGAGGGAGATCAGGAGTGATCCCATAAATTTTTGTATGAGCCCCGAGTGCCCCTCCTCCCTGTGTGTTTGTGAATCTGACCCCAATAAGCATATCACAGGCTTTGACAATGGAGCTACAGGGTCACGGACTACCCAGCAGGACTGATCTGAGCAGCAGCGAAAACACTTTGAAAACAGAATTATGTTGGAGCCAGAACCCAGAGAAGGCAGGTCAGAATTTGTGGACCAAACATAATCCGAGAAATTGCCAGCCAAAACAGCACCAACAACAAGAAATACAAATCAACAGTCTCTTTAGAATTTAAATAAGACCCAGGGTCTCTTAATGTCCAGAATATAATCCAAAATTAATTGGCATACAAAGAACCAGGAATATCTAAACTCACAAGGAAAAAGACGTAATTAACAGATGCCAACTCTGAGGTCACAGCGATGTTGGAATTATCACAATCTTCAAAGCAGCTATTACACCCATGCTCCCAAAATTATATGGTCTAAACATACCAAATAATATAGATGAAGAATGTCAGAAGGGCTGAAAAAACATAACAGTACTATCTTTAAGAAATTATATAGGTAGGTTAAAAGTGAAAGGATGGAATAGGATATACCAGGCATACATGAATCAAAAGAAAGCTGAAGTGTCTACATTAATATCAGCAAAGCAGATTTCAGAACAAAGAAAATTACCAGGGATAAAGAGAATATAACATAATGATAAAAGAGTCAATTCATCAAGAACTCGTAATACTCCTAAATGTGTATGCACCTAACAACAAAGCCTCAAGGTAAGTGAAGCAAAAACTGATAGAACTGAAAGAAGCAAGGGAAAAATCCACAATTATAATTGGAGATTTCCACACTCCTTCTTCAGACATCGATCAAACAAGTAGACAGAAGATCATCATGGATATAGATAACTGGACATCACCATAAGCTATAAAAACTGCATCTAATTATAATTTATAGCTACCCCAACAACAGAACAAAAATTCTTTTCAGGAACACATGAAACATTCACCAAGATAAACTATAATTGAGTCATAAAAGAAACATTAACAAATTTAAAGGAATTTAACCAAGTATATTGCCTGACTATAATAGAATTAAACTAAAAATTACTGAGAGAAATATAACTGAAATTTTTTCAAACACTTGGGAATTAAATAAATACTTCTGAATAATCTGTGGACCAAAGAAGACTCTAGAGAAATTTAAATATATGTTCAACTGAATGAAATAAAATACAAAATATCAAAATTTGATTGGATTCATTTATTCATATGTTTTTTGGCCATTATTCTGTCTTCTTTTGAAAAGTTTCTGTTCATGTCCTTTGCCCACTTTTTGATAGGGTTATTTGACTTTTTCTTGCTGATTTTCCTGAGTTCTAAATAGATTCTAACCAAAGCAATGCTTATAAGGAAATTTATAGCATTAACTGGAATTAGAAAAAATAAATGTCTCACATCAACCTAAGAAACTGGGGAAAAATAACAAAATAAGATAAAAGCAAGCAGAAGGAAAGAAATAAAGAGTTGTAATAAAATTAAAAATCAATAAGCAAAACTCATGAAAATAAAAGCTAATTCTTAGAAGAATATACTGATAAACCTCAATCCAGACTGAAAAACAGAAAATGAGAAAAAACAGATTACCATTAGAAATAAAAGATATCACTACAGACACTCCATATGCATTAAAAAGGATAACAAGAGAATAGTACAAACAACTCCATGCACATGGCATGTAGGAATGCAAAATGGTATAGCCAACCTGGAAAAATAGCTTTGTAGTTTTTTTATATATATACATTTTTTATTTCAGAATATTACAGGGGTACAAACATTTTGGTTAAATTGCTTTTGTACCATTTAAGTCAAAGTTATACGTGTGTCCATCCCTCAGATAGTGTGCATTGTACCCGTTAAGTGTGAATTTACCCGTCCCCTCCTCCCCATTCCCACCTGCTGGATTTCCAATGAATGTTATTTTCATATGTGCACATAAGTATTAATTAGTTCCAATTCAATGTGAGTACATGTTTGTTTTTCCATTCTTGTGATACTTCGCTTAGAAGAATGTCTCCAGCTCCATCCAGGTTAATACAGGAACACTCATATACTGTTGGTGGGCCTGCAAACTAGTGGTTACTTTTAAAGCTACATATACACCTACCACGATGCAGCAGTTTCACTGATGGGTACCTTATCCTGGAGAAATGAAACTTATGTTTACAAAAAAACCTATACATGAATGTTTATAGAAGCTCTATTCATAACTGCAAAATTTGGAAACAACCCAAATGTCCTTCAAACAAATTAGCTATGTTGATAAATGGAACAACCTAGATGAATCCTGCATTATGTTGAGTGAAAGAAAATAGTTTCAAATGATTACATACTGTTTGATTCTATTCATGTGACATCCTGGAAAAGGCAAAACTATGGTGGTGGCGGATAGATCAGCAGTTGCCAGGGGTGAAGAGTGGGGCAGGATGTAACTACAAATGAGCACTGTGAGGTTGTTTTGGGGGATAAAACTGTCTTCTATTCTTATTGTTGTGGTGGTTACACCTATTTATAGATGTGTTCAAACTCATAAAATTCTATATCCAATAAAAGCCAATTTTACTATGTGGTAATTTAAAAAATTTTATAGGTTATATTTATATATCTATAGAAATCACATCTCTAGATCTATATAGATCTATAGATCACATCTCTATAGATGTCCATAAAATATTTGTTATCAGTTCTTTTATTTCATCCACTGTAGTATATAACATGAAACACAGATTAATTCACAATTTTTCTGATTATTAATCTGGCATTCTCACTTTTTTGCTGAAATATTCAAAGTCATCTTTTAGCATTAGATAGACATGCATAAAATCTATTTCTTGAGATTTATTGAAGCAGAAGAAATGTAAAAATAAGGGATGAGTGACTTCATGTGCTGGAGGTCTAACTCTAAAATTGACCCTCCCATAGGAGGGAGACACAGTGACATCCTCCACACCTTTGACATATTAAATTTCTCAGGGAAAGGACATTATCTGTTGAATCATTTCATGATCATAGCTGTGTATAGCAACAGGCCATTACCAAATTTATCAAGTCACTTTGTGTAGGTAAAGGACATCCCAAGCAGAGGGGACACTTCAGGAAAGATGCCATGAGAAACCAAAAGAGTCCAGTGGCTGGAGCACAGAGGACATCAGAGGGGTGGTGAGGGAAGAGCATACAAGGCCCAGGTGACTCAGCTAATGATTCAAATTCTATTTTAAGAAGAGTAGGAATTCTTTGACAGTCTTAACACGATCGGACTTGTGGGAAATTTTTCCTTACTTTTTTTTTTTTTACCATTTTTAAGCATACAGTTTTAATGGAATTAAGTACATTCACATTGTTAGGTAACTATCACCACTATCCACCTCTAGAACATTTTTTTCAATCTTCCTATACTAAAATCCCTTACCTATTAAACAATAACTTCCCATTCTCTTCTCCCCTCAGCCCCTGGCAAATACCATTCTCTATGAATCTGACTGCTCAAGGTACCTCTTTGTAAGTGGAGTCACACAACGTTTTTCCCTGTGTGGTTGGCTTATGTCACTTAGCATAATGTGCTCAAGGTTCATCCATGTTGTCAGAATTTCCTTTTTTATGGCTGAATAGCACTCCATTGTGTGTGTCTATAACATTTTGCTTGTCTATTCTTCCATGGGTGGATACTTGGGTTGCTTCCACTTTTTGGCTATTGTGAATCACGCTGCTGTGAACATGGGTGTGCAAATATCTGCTTCAGTCCATTCTTTCGTTTCTTTTGGGGATACACCCAGAAGTGGAACTGCTGGTTCATATGGTAATTCTATATTTAATATCTTTGAGGAGCTTCCATACTGTTTTCCATAGTGACCAGATTTGTTTTTAGAAGATTGTCCCAGCTATAGTTTGGCAGACAGATGGATGGGTCTAGAACGGTTATGAGAAGACCAGTTAAGAGGCGACTGCAGGAGCCCAAGTGAGATAAATGCGGCTTGAACAGCCAATAAACAGACAAAGATAAGCTGTATCCACAGGGTAACTAACAGGACATGGGCATGGATTGGATACGAACTGCCTGGGGACAAGGTTGCAGGTCCCTGCCTAGGTAGGGCACCATGCTGGACACCAGGAGCCATGAGTCTCTTTCTCTTGGGTGGAACAGTGACAGCGGGTAACGGCACGGGTAGGGCAAAAGCACGGCATGGGGAACACACCGGAGGCTGAGTGACCGTCCAGTCTGTGGCTGGCTGCCTGGGATATGCCACATACAGTCCTTTTCTTAAGGAGATTACAATCTAGCTAGAAAGATTTTAAGTTTTCTGTACAAAAAGTTAAGAGTGAAAAAGGAAATAGAAACTGACTTACTTCTGAGGCCCTCCAAACAGGCTCCATTTACCCTCCGCTTGTCAAAATGCAGAACCCAGCTCCCCACAGCCTCAGGGGTGTCTGACCACACGTCGCAGGCCACACGCCACACGCCACTGAACCTTTCTCAGAAGGGGGCCCACCCACAGAGAAAAATAATCCTCAGAAGAGATACTAGGTTACTCAAATTGTTGATAAACTGAGGCAGGTTGCCAAAGTTGCTGGGTTGCCTGTGTTTGTTCCCCATTTGAATGGGGAAGGGCACGCCATCGTGCCGCGGGAAGGATGGACCAAGCAGAACCGTCTGCCACAGAGCGGGCCTCACCCCCGCCTTCCCCCAGGCAGACTCTCGACCAGAGAGCAAGAAAGCAGTCATTGATGTGTCCACACGAGGCCAGGCAACGTGCAAAGGTTTGCATGTATCAGCTCGTTTAATCTGCACAGTGACCATGTGACATTATTGATAGCCTCACTTCCACCACCATAAAGATGGGAAAAGTGGAAGTTCAGAGACATGAAGTTATTGTGCAAAGTCACACACCCCAGAGGGGCAGCACCAGGTCCTCTGACGCCCAGGCCCAGCCCCTCACTAGGCCACTGCCGATTGAGCAAGTGGGACAGACGCTCCCAAGGCAAATAGGAAAAGATTGCTTCTATGGAGGGTGTCCTAGGACACAGCGGAAGTGGGATTTGGGTGGGATCTAAAAGAGAAGGACTTCCATGGGCAGAGTGGAAGAACAGACAGAGAGAACACACAGTGTCTGAGGGAAGGGAAGGACGAGGATGCCTGGGCATTTCAGGCCAGGGGTGGGGACTCAGGTGGAGCTGTGTGAGCAGAGGGGAGCTCTTGAAGGACTTCAAGCAGGAGAGTGAAATGAGCCAAGTACTACTTATAACCCTCTAAAAATATGACAAGGAATTGCAGTCTCTGTTTCAGCTGAGGTCTGGGCACAGATGCCGTGATCCAAAGTGAGGGTGAGAGCACCTTGTATGACTTACAAAGAAAGTTTGCCGGAAACTGGGCCACGACTCCTCATGTCTCACACCTGCTGAGGTTCTAACAGGTCAAAGTAGAGAAGATTATTTTTAGGAGAAAGCTGTCAGCTTTTAGAACAGGGTGGAGGTGTCAGGTTGTCGGGGCAAAGATGTGTGCATAATACTGCCTGTGGCTAGATGTGGGCCACGTGGGGAGACACCTGTCCGGGTCCTCTTAACCCCACCCAGGAGAGCTGCCCTCAGTACAGGGGGAGCTGCTGGAAGCCCTGGATGCCCAGGCCGAGGAGGGAATCTTGCTGCAATGCCTGGGAGCTGGAGGCTCACTGCCAAGTCTGGAAAGTACTAGCTGAGTGAGAATTCCTGCCGCTCATCTCCCCTCTGTCCCTCCCTCTGAGGCCCAGGCGGCCTGGCGAGTTGGGGAGGAAGGGTAGTAAACTCACCCCCCTAACGCAGGTGGGCAGCCAGCAGTGGGACCAAGTGGGTGGAGGGAGAACATTAACTTTGCATGAAGATTGAAGTTTTAGTGGTTGTGATGGTTAATTTTATGTGTCGACCTGGCCAAGGTCATGGTACCGTGATCAGACATCAGTCTAAATGTGGCTGTGAAGGTATTTTTTTAGTTGGGATGAACATTCAAATCAGTAATCCTTAAGTAAAGCAGATTACCCTTCATAATATGGGGGTGGGAGACTCATCCAATCCATTGAGGGCCTTAAGAGAAAAGATCGAGGTCTCCCGAGACTGAGGAATTCTGGCCCCAGACTGCCGCTGGGCTCTGGGTCTCCAGCCTGCTGCTGGCCTGCCTCGCGCATTTCAGACTTGCCAGCCACCACGATCACATGAGCCAATTCCTTAAAATAAATCTCTCCCTCTCCCCCCCCCCCGCTTCCGTGTGTGTGTTGTGTGTAAGTGCATCGACTATTGGTTCTGTTTCTCTGGAGAACCTTGACTACTATAGTTATTATAACCACAGAATTGATACTTTGGTGACAAGAAGTGATTAGAGGATTTTTTTATTATTTAAGAGTATGAGGACAGGCTATGGAGTCTGAGATTTTATCCAAGGGGTGAGGAAGGATTAGCTCCATGAAGATTTGAATGGATAGGGGAAAAGGAATTTTTTTTAATCCCAAGTTTAGTGCACCAGTAGTACAATATAAAATCCAATAAAATGGGGATGCAGGTTAGGAGGCTGCTACAGTAGTCTACACATGAGGCAATAAATATCTTAACTTCAGAGGTGACAGCAAGAATGGAAAGGTGTGTCAAATGGAGAAAACATTGGGAAGGATATTTGAGAGGGTATGATGGATTAGATGTGAACCGTGCAAAGAAGTTGAGGAAGGAGAGGGGAGTGAGGGTATCAAAAAGGTAAATTGGGAAGCTAGAGGCTCTAATGGTCCAGGGAATCGAGAGGATAACCAGGAGGAACATCCAAGTGAGATGCATAAGCTCAAAACCAAAGATCTGGAACAGAAAAGCAGGCCCCAGCATTGTCAGGAGGGTGTTACAATAGGAAAGGCACAAATTGTTGAGGACTCCAAGAGGGAGAGGTCAGAGGTGCACCCAGGGCTTACGGAGCCCGGAGCTTTTAAGATTGCAGGGAAGGCGGGGGGCGGTGGGGAGATCTTTAAGAAAAAGAAGATCTGCAAATACAAAATGAAGTAGAAATGTGAATATCTACTTAAAAAATCAAAAGAAGTTATACATTTTTCAAATAGTTGGTAAGTACAACCCATATCACAAGATTTTTTTGAATCTCATGATATTTTTAGGATGAACTTTCTGACATCTTATAATAACACCTTTTTGGCTATATTTTTGGCTCTTGGGACCTCTTGGAACCTCTACAAGAGACTAAAATTTTATAATAATGCAATTTTCTATTGGTAGATTAGAAAGTGAGTTCAGTCTTGTAGCCTGGTTGATCAAAATTTGTTTAGCTATCGATAGTTTAGAAACATTTCCTGCAGCTTTATCACTTGTGATTGTTCTTGGTAGTGTCTAGCTCAGACAAAGACCTGCAACGTCACCCACAGAGACACTCACTGAAGGTTATGTATGTATTGCTGCAAATACGGAAACTTGAGAAATTCACTTTTGGTCAGTTCCCATTAAAAAAAAGTTTTTAAATGTAATTGTATACATTGTATTTTAATTATCTCCGATAGGCAAGAATATCTGTCTTGACCAAATTG
>JAQIFY010001991.1:0-13721 GCA_028533085.1 Varecia variegata | reverse complement strand
TATATCATATAAAATACTACAAATATATTTTCTAATGCTGCTAAAAGTTAATGAATTCCATTAGTGGCCATCATACTGGCAATGCATTAGGTGCTAAAACATAAATTCAAAGAATAAATAACATTTCATTCTCATGTTGATACAACTGACATTTTTCCAGGCATAAAGTCACTTTGAAAAATGCACATCATCACCCTTATAGAAGTTTTAAGTTTATCGTCCAAATGGGAAATTGATATTTCTTCAGGAAAAGCTATGTCAATTTGACTCTGCTTCCATTGGCTTTAAAATATGATGAATAAAAATAATCTTAGCCATACTATATGTTAAGGCCAAAATTATACACTACTTCTGTTAATGTGTAGGACTGAGGTCTTTCTAAACATCAACATTAACTGAGATATAAAACATAAGAGAAAAGGAGAGAGGAATGTTGATAATCCTGATTTCCATTTGAATGCATCAAGTTGGAGGTTATGTTCATTAACTGGAAGTGACAAGTAGAGAGAGAAATTAATCTGGAGCTCAGAAACAGATTTAGACTGTATGTATCAGCTGGTATATCCTGGTTAGATCTGGAATATGCATGAGAATACATAAAATTTGTAAAAGATCTGAGGACAAATCCTTGAAGAACACCATATCATGAAGGGATGACAGAGAACACTCAATAAAAAAGAAGACAGGGTGGTCTTTGAGGTGAATGGAACACCCAGGGTTAGATGATACTCCAGCCAAAGGAAGGGAGAGTTCAAAGGAGAGTGTCTCAAAGTGTCAAATATCAGAGGGGTCAAAGTAAAATCAGAACTAGAAATTTTCCATTGCATTTAATATTAGGAAGTCACCAGCAGCATTCATCCAAATAATTTAAATGGAATGACAGAGGCAAAAAAAAAAAAATAGACTGCACTGCAATGCATTGAGAAAGGAATGGAGGATTAAAAAAAAAATAGAGAAAGCCGACAAGGAAGTAGATTGATCATTTAGGAATCTCATGGTGTTAGGGAAAAAAACCCCACAGATTTGAGCGAGGGTTTTCTCCCCCATTATCAATAGTAGAAACTTGTTTCTTTCTATGTTCCCAGATAAAGAAACCACCAGAAAAGAGGTAGAATGGATAATGACCGCACAAGGACCCAGTGCACTGGAGCATATATGCACAGTGAAAGTCACTACTTACCTAGAGGCTAGAGTCAGAAAAATCTAAGATTAAATTGGAATGCTCACTAGGCACACAATTCCCTGCTTCTTCCCTGCTTATTCAAAAATAAAAATTATTAAACCTACAAACACATTAAAGTTTTGACAACAAAAACAATTCTTCTAATGTATGATTGTTAGAACATATTGCAACTAATTCAATACAAAACCTACAGTTTACATCTTAACTAAGCCATATCATCTCATTTTTGTTCTCTTCACCCATTGGACCTGAGTGGAAATCACTTGTTTGAAACACCTGTGTGGCTGTGACCTGACACTTAAATGGATGAGCTAGTCCCCCAAAATGCACGTGTTCACTGTGGTATGAAGAACATTTGGGCTACAATCATCTTATAGAATATCTTTTCTGTAAACCAGAGATAAAATACAAACAAGTAATACTTGCTTTATTTGATCATTTGTGTACATATTTGCAACCTGGAATAATTTGGCAGAGGATATTATGGAACTCAGGGAAGTAGGGAGCTTAAGTTGGTACAAGGGCACCGAGTGGGGAAATTTTCACCTACAGGAAAATCTCGACCCATAACTCAGTTTTTTTACTTCCCCTGAGAATCACAGTGTATTTGTTTCTGATGTAACCCTTATAAAGCAAGGACCCATGTGGCTCAATCTTGAAATCTGGCATATATTACATAATATTTCCTAAACAGAAACAATTCACAAGTATTATTTTAGTAAAACTCAGCTCCAATCTATACCATACAAGATAATCTTTGTGATAAAATCTCTCCCTCATATTTAAAATGCTTCATCAGACTGCTGCAAGCTGTTATTTTTTCTAGCTTTTCTTATTTTAATTCCAATAAGTTTAATTACTATATGTTTTTAGTTGTTCTTTCCTTGCCTCTTGGCCTTCTTTAACCTATTACTAATGTCTATAATAATGTCCCATTGGCTAAAATTGCTCCCTTTTATGTCTCATGCTAATACTTATGCTTAAATCTTTACTGCTCACAAAAAATTGCATAATAAACACATTTAATTCACTCAAGAACTCAATGAGGTAGTGAGATATATTGAATTATTGCTTCCATCAATTTATCTCCTTTCGGTAGGCCAAGAGCAGTGTATCACCAACCTCAGAGTTTCAGTCTGACCACATGACTTGCCTGCATCCATGGAGTGTGTACAAGTGTCCGTGTGCCAGCTGTGAGCAGGGGCTTTCAGAAGCATTGCCCCCAGAGCTTCACTCGCCCTCCTGAGGACAGCATGCCCCAGAGAGCGGCTCTTCCTGCTGCCTTCATTCCAGAAAGAGAGGGCATGTGGCACGAAGCGGAGCCCCACCAATCCCAGATGAGCCCAGCAAAGTCCCTGCCAACCCACAGACCCGCAGCAGCAGGAGGATGCATTGCCAGAGCAAAAGCCGTCTAATGTAAGAATGCATTTTAACAGGGAAAAAAAATGCCTCACACAGTTTAAAAGAATTAGTAAACTATTATTTACTGACTGTGACCAATACTGAGGCCTTCTGAAGATTAGACAAATTCTTTTTACGTAACATCATGGTGATTTCTCAACTAAATAAGATTAATTCCTTGAAGAAGTTACATATATATTAATATGTATATAAGAGTAGGCATTTGCCCTCAACAAGATTCTTATCTCCCCAAACCCATCAAGAACATAAGGGCTATTTCCATTTACCATTTTCCAATACATTCAGTTTTTGGGATGTATATAATGTAAAGGCTTCTACTTTCTTCATGTCTTCAGTTCATGTGTACAAAATACTTTCTATCTCCTCATCTCAGTTTTTTCTGGCTTAGAGATTGATTTTGTTATAATTAATATGATTATAGCATACCTTCTTGAAGTACATTGAAAGGAAAAAAGGAAAAAAATGTAAATTTCCCAATGTTTTTGAAGATAATTCATTTTGAATATTTTCATTGTTATTATAGTATCATGATTTCTTCTTTAATTAGTAATCACACTTGAATTCCACATTATCTGACAGCAGCACAGGTACCTGACTATATGTAATGGGACAAGAAAAAATAACAACAAAAAACTCCATTATAGCTACCAGTGCCTCAAGTGTCACAACTAGATCCTGTCATTTACTGTTTTTTTTTCTTTTAATTTATTGAAAGTATATTATCAGCCTGGCACTACAAAGTTGTAATATACCTGTGAATAAAACAACCATCCCTGCCCTCATGGAGCTTACATTATAGGAGGGAGAGGCAGACTAATGGTAAACATGATCAATAAGTAGATTAGTATAGTGTGTTAGAAAGTGACGAGTGCTTTGGAGAATAGAAATAGAAAAGGAAAAGGTTGGAAGTACCTGGATTAGGAATAGGCAATGGTTGTCATTTTTATGAGGTGCTCAAGGTAGTCTCATTCAAAGAAAGACATTTGAACAAAACTTGAAGGAGGAAATTAGTCATGCAGGTATTGGAAGAACATACAGGCAGGGGGAAGAATGTTTCAGACATAGGAAAAGCCAGTGTGAAGGTTTTAACAAAGGCACATGCCTGATGTCGTCAAGGTCCAAGAAGGAGGCTGATTGGAGTAAATGAGAAGGAAAGAATAATAGAAGTAAGGTCAAAATGTAGGGAAGGATCACCCCAGGGAGGGCTTCATAAGTTATTATAAAGGCTTTGGCTTTTACCATCAATGAAATGCAAAGCCGTTAGAGGATTTTCAAATAGAGGAGCAATATGATCTGACTCGTATTTAAAACGAATCACTTTAGTTACTGCAGAAGGCAGAATAATGGCCCCTCAGAAATGTCTACCTCCTAATCCCAGGAATCTCTGAATATATTACCTTACATGGAAAAGAGAATTTACAGATGTGATTAAGGTAGGCCTTGAGATGGCTTATTCAGGTGCCCCAATCCTATCACCTGGGTGAAGGAAGTAGAAAGTGGAAGAGCGAGACTGAAGACTGAGTCAGAGAGACATAACATGAGAAGGACTCTCTGCCATGGCTGACTTTGAAGATGGTGGGAGAGACCTAGCCACCAAGGAATGTGGTAGCCTCAAGCAGGGAATTACCCTTAGTTGATAGTCAGCAAGATAATGGGGACCTTAGTCCTGCAACCACAAGGGACTGAATTCTGCCAACAATTGGAATGAACAGGAGACAGATTCTCCTGTAGTGTCTCCAGAAAGGAACACAGCCTACCAACACCTTAATTTTAGTCCAATGAGATCCATATCAGAATTCTGATCTGTAGAACTGTATGATAATAAATGAGTGCTCTTTTAAACCACTAAGTCTGTGGTAATTTGTTACAGCAGCAACAGAAAACTAACACAGATACTGTTCTGAGAAAATATTATGACAGGTGGAAAGGAAGGGAGCTACAGAAAAAAGAGTTCAGAAGCTAGTGCAGTAATTGGGTGAGGGACAATGGTTTGGATAAAGGTGGTAGCCATGAATATGGAAAAGGATCCAATTCTAGCTGTCTTTTGAAGATAGCGCCAACACCATTTCCTGAGAGATGGGATGTAGAGTGTGAGGATGTGTCAAACATGGCTCCAAGATTTCTGGCTTGAATAACTGAAAGTATAGAGTTTCCACCCATTAAGATGGGGAAGACTGTGGGAGGAACAGGTTTGGGGGAAGCTAAAGAGATCAATTTGGGGTGTATACTAGACACTTCAGTAAAGTCCTAGAGTAAGGAGTTAAATATGCAGTCTGAGTTCATGAGATTGTTAAATCATAGACCGGATGAACTCACGGAATAAGTGTTGATAGAGCTCCCTTTGGCTGAACATTATTCTATTGGAACATTTAATTTAAATATATGTACATCCAGTGAAGTCGTCAATGATATGTTTCAATAAATTGTTCTTCCAGATGGCTTCCTTCCACGATGGGAGAAACACAGGCCCACCAGAGCATGTGGAGATTTGGAAGTGGCATGCTTAGGACAGGCGAGCAGGACACTGAGAGGATCCAGACTGAGGAGACTTGATAAGTAAAGGTAAACTTTATTAGGCATTCTGCTAACTCCTTCCCTGATGACATAAACAAAAAATAAATAAATTTCTGACAGCAATCCATACTAGAAGCTGAAGCATACTCAGCATATCGATACTGTGGTCATTTCTTGCTTTGCCTTTGGAAAAATAGCAACAGCAGTTTAGCAAACTTAGTTTCTTCAAATGCTATGATTCCTTGAGAAAGACTGGTAACAGGTAAACCTGAAGTAGGAGAGCCACCCTGAAACAGGAACAAGCAGACTCAGATGTCTGTTTTTTCTCCCCCACACAAAATGCCCACCAGAATGCTCAGAATGTGCCCCAGAAAACTGTGCTGAGTGCTCTGTATGAGTCATTTCATTTAATTCCTCACCACAATCCCTTGAGGTGTCATTATAATCACAGGTGAGAAAATTAAATTTTAGAGCAATTAAGAAACTTGTCCTATGTCATTCTCAGAGCTAGAGAATGTCAGAGTCAGGATTCAAATGCAAGTCAGACCGCTCTAAAGGTCTCTCTCTCAGCTGAATGCCATGGTGCAACTAGTCAGTCACAAATCCTCCCGCTGTTAACTTTAATAGACTCCCTGAATTGTCCCATTCTTTCCCATTCCTGGAGTAAGTGGTGCTTATTCCATGCCCTCATCATTTTTCTTGATTAATATCAAGTATATACTGCTTTTCTTGTTTCTAGTTCTATTTTCCTCTATGAGCTACCACAATGATCCCATTTGTGGCTCCTACTTCTTACAAGATGAAGAGCATTGTCCAAATTATGCTATGGAATTCTTTGTTTTATATCTCCAGCCTCACATATCCTAAGCCATTCCTCACTTGCAGCTTATGTTCCAATCACACCAACTAAAATGCACATCCCAGAATGTGCCCTATGCATCTGACCACTCTGACATGAATCTCCCCCTTGAATGATTCCTACTTAGCATTAAAATTCAATGCAGGAAACTTCTCCTTCATAATATCATCCTCCTATAAACAAGACACATTTACTCTGTGCCATACACTATGCTGGGCTCCCTGGAAACATTGATAGAGAATATGCTTGTTCTCAAGAAACTACAGTGTATCTTGGAGACAAGCACATAAACAAAATTTATACTTAAGATTCAAAGTAATAAGAGAGTGCAACCTGGGAAATTCTAAGAATACAGTTAGTCATCCCCTCTGGTCTCACAACTTTCTTATTTCATCATATTAAAATTATCTGTTAATGATTCTAACACAATATTTATTATTGCAAATTACAAAAGTGTTTTCTAATATTCTGTTAAGAGCATAGCAGAACTCCTTTGAAATGTAAATGCATGGATTAATTTATTGAGCAAATTGTATTTCTTTTTATGAAAAGAATATTCTTAAATTATATGAATAAAAGAGCAAACATAAAAAATAAAACCATAATACAATGAATATAACTATAGTTAGAAAAATATTTATTAAAATTTAAAATTCAAAACATCAGTCTCTACAAAACAAAATGTTATTATGAGCTAATGTTTGTAAGTTGGGTTGCTTATATGTGGACATATATCTTTTTTGTGAGATACAATTATTACCATATTGTTTATTTTCACATTTCTATAGTCATAATATATATGCTATATGATGCACATATTCCACATTTTCACATATCTATAGTCTATATCTATATTCTTTATATAGCATATGTCTGTATGCATTTCACATATTTAAATTTAATATTGTAAGAAGCCATGGCTCAGAAAATTTGAAAACTTGCCCGTCTTCAGAGCTAACAACTTAGCAGAGCTAGAATCCTGTCCTCAGATTTGTCTGACACCAAATGATTCTTTGATCCTGAGGAGAAGCATGAAGAGCAAAAAGAATTTACCAAGAACTAACCATCTATTTAATGTTGCAACTGTGATCAGCATCCTAGTTTCTTAAAGTAGTTAATATTCTATCCAATTTTTTTATACTAATGTGTTGAGAAAAACTTAACCCACTTGTCAGTATTCCAGGTTCTACCAACATGGCTGATTAGGCTATCTTAAAACCTCCTGTCCTAATAAAAAGTTAAAATGCTGAAGAAAATATGACATTTAAAAAATAATAATACAGGCCAGGTGCCATGGCTCATGCCTGTAATGATAGTACTTTGGGAAGCCAAGGTAGGAGGATTGCTACTTTGAAGCCAGGAGTTCAAGACTAGCCTGAGCAAGAATGAGATCTTGTCTCTACAAAAATACAGAAAAATTAGCCAGGCATAGTGGCGCACAACTGTAGTCCCAGCTACTCAGGAGGCTGAGGCAGGGGAATCGCTTGAGCCCAGGAGTTTGAAGTTTCAGTGAGCTATGATGATGCCATTGCACTCTAGCCCAGGCAACAGAGTGAGACCTTGTCTTAAAAAAAATAAAATAAAATAAGAATAAGAATAAGAATACATATCTGGGTAATACAAAGCTAAGGTAAATCCCAAGAGCCACATCAGTGAAAATGGACTGATATCAAGGTTGGTATCAGACTTGAAGATTAGGAAATAGGGCCTGATGTTTTAGTAGCCACACAGGGAAAATATAAAAGACCTTGAGCTTGATCAAGTACAGAACTGGAACTGAAACACTTGCATCGAGGTGGGGCCTCGAAGACTGTACGGCCATGAAAAGAGATGAGAGCATTAAGAAAATTTGCCTTTTCTGGGCCTCCATTGCAGAAAACTCAGTCTTCTGTGAAACATTAAAAGTCCAAGCTTATATACACCATGTATGTATGGAGGTTAATCTATCCTGAAGAGGTGGGACTCCCAAGGTAAGGGAATTGACCTAAAAATTGATCTAGGACTGATAAAACAACCAAAGCCCTAGCAGAAATAAATTCTAATTAATGTGTAAGGCCACTTCAACAACATGGCTATAAAATTCCTGAATAATAAATAGCAACCTTCCCTAAAGAGGTGTTTTCTATAAACATTTTTAAACAGTGTGGAAGTATGAGAGAAAGGCATACAATACAACCAACAAGAATATGGAGACATCAAGAAATAGAAACAACAGATTTATCTGAAAGAGACTATGGAAAAAATAATTTGTTTAAAATGCTGTAAGAGACTGGGCATGGTGGCTCACACCTGTAATCCCAGCACTTTCGGAAGCCAAAGTGGGAGGATTGCTTGAGACCAGAAGTTTGAAATAAGCCTGGGCAGCACAGCAAGACCCTGTCTCCACAAAAAAATCAAAAGTTAGTAGGGCATGGTGGTGGTGCCCGTAGTCCCAGCTACTCAGGAGGCTGAGGCAGGAGGATCGCTTGAGCCCCGGTATTTGAGGTTACAGTGAGCTATGATCCAGTCACTGTACTCCAGGCTGGGTAACAGGGTGAGACCCTGTCTCTAAAAAGAAAGTAATGAAAATAATGGCCAGGCGCGGTGGCTCATGCCTGTAATCCTAGCACTTTGGGAGGCTGAAGCAGGAGGATCACATGAGGTCAGGAGTTCAAGACCAGTCTGAGCAAGAGTAAGACCCCGTCTCTACTAAAAATGGAAAAAATTAGCAGGACGTGGTGGCGTGCACCTGTAGTCCCAGCTACACGGGAGGCTGAGGCAAGAGGATCACCTGAGCCCAGGAGTTTGAGGTTTCTGTGAGCTAGGCTGATGACATGGCACTCTAGCCCAGGTGACAGAGCGAGATGCTATCTCAAAAAATAATAATAATACTAATAACATAAATAAAATAAAATAAAATAAAATGCTATAAGAGATGAAAGGGCAAAAGGAAAACCACAATGGATAAAAATGAACACTGGGGTGATAGTCACCTAATTTGAATAAGTTACAAGTAGAACTTCTTAAATATTAAAATAAATATAATAATTTAAAGCAGAGTCTCAACTTGAATAATTATAAGAAACAGCTCAGGAAATTGCCCAAAAGAGAGAGAAAAGAGATAAAAAGATCCATCAGATGAAAGGAAAGTTACAGAACTTTGAACACAGAATGAGCAGTTCTAACATATGTCTAATAGGAGTTTCAGTGAAATAACATAGAAAGAGTAAAGGAAAAGTGATACTTGAAAAGACAACGGTGATCTTCTGATTCTGTGGCTGAAATGGCTTCTGATTCCAGCAATAATGGATTTGCATAATTTGGACTAATAAATCCCATTGAAGAAAACTGACACGGCAATGCAAAATGCTTTTTGAAAAATTATCTCAAAGGGAGAGTACTAATGAAATAGTTAATGAGGTCAAGGGAGAAGTTCTGAAATTCTGAGAGTGAACCCTGCATTTAGAAATTCTTTCTATTGGGGGTGTTTGGTACATACCCAGAAGAACTTTTGACAGGCTCTCAGGGCTTGGGAACAACAGTTGGAAAATAGATGGTGGCAGGGACAGAAATACAAACTTTTCCCCTTATGAAAGGCTATGTGCTGGAAATAGGAGAAACTAAATATAAACCATCAATTGCCCAGCTTTGGGCAAGTAAATTCCTGACTATCCCAGAAATTCTCGCTCTCCGATTTTGGATCAAGGTGATTCTACATTGCTAATGCCATCAAGTGTCAAAATAAGGCGAAAAAAAAAATCCTTTCTGGAAAAGGAAAGCTTCATTCTAGAATGTAAATTATTGCTACAAAAACTTTTTAAAATACAATTTCCAACATGCTATTAAAGATAAAGATCAAAGGAGATAAGGCAATTGACATAGAAACCATTAGAAATGATATATAACAAAAAGAGAACCTCTAAATCTGCATTTAAATTGCCAGGTGGAGATATTAAAACTGTAACTGATATTATCATGTTCAAGAAGGTGATAAAAAATTTTAAATTTGGTAAACATCTGGAAGTCATAAGAAGTAATATAGCATATTTCAACAAACAACTAAATAACAAAAACAAAAATCACAAACAAAATTAAGAGCTCAGTGTATGATTTTACTAGTAGATTTGACACAGCAGAAGAGAGAATTAGTGATCTTGAAGATAAGTCCAAAGACACTATCTATAATGATGAGGGGAAAAAAAAAACAAAAGCATGTAAATCACAGTGAGAAGATAGATACCTTTAACTGGTGTCCAGTTTAACAGAAAGAGAAGCAGAAATATATAGGTACAGCAATATTTGAAGAGAAAGGGGCTTAGAATTTTTCTCAGATGATGAAACAACGCACAGAATATAAGACACTATGAATTAAAGAGGCCTTATAAGCCTTAAGAATGGAAATTTAAAAAAGGAAATTTAGTATAGAAACATTACATGGAAATTTCTGAAAATAAAAGACAATTAGGAAAAACTTAAAACTCACCAAAGGAAAAGGACATATTATTTTTAAAAGAAAAAAAAAAACAATTAGACTAGCAGTTAACTTCTCAACAGAAACAATAGAAACAAGAAGACAATGAAATAATACTTGCAGCCTAGAATTTCATATACAGTGAATAAAAGAGAAATAAAAACTTCCAGAAAGGCAAAAGTGAACATATTGCTCACAAACAAACAATGAAATATCATTTCATTTTCTCTGGGCTTCAGAAAGATGAATACGTAAGAAATAGAAAATTGAGGAGAAAATAAAAAACAATACAATGGTGAATATATTGATGAACAAAAATAAAGTTTGAGTCTCTTTTTAAACAAAATTTCATACAAAATGCATTCAGTGTGCAGATTGATGGATTTAAAAATGGTAATAATTTAAGAAATGCATTACTTCCCCTAATTGAATTGCATAGGTACTTAGGCAAAAGTGAAGTGATTGTATACAAACAAAAGTATTTATTTCTGTCTTAGCATGTGGCTCATACCTGTAATCCCAACTCTTTGGGAAGCCAAGGAAGGAGGACTGTTTGAGAACAAGAGTTCAAGACCAGTCTGGGCAACATAGTGAGACCCCATCTCTGCAAAAAATTTAAAAATTTTTTTTAACATGTTTATTTCTATATACAAGTAACAAACAACAGGGAAAGGAAATTAAATAAATGATGTAATTTTTAATAGAATCAGAAAACATAGAATACTTAGAAATAACTTCAGTGAGTTATAATTAAGACTTCTATAGGAATAACTGTAAAAGAATCTGAAATAAATTAGATCTAAAATACTTAGGAATAAATTAAATGAAATGTATAAAACCCAAACACTGAAAATGCAAAAGTCCCAGACAAATTAAAGACAATCTAAAATGACATGGTCATGGATTGAAAAATT
This sequence comes from Varecia variegata, assembly GCA_028533085.1. Taxonomy (NCBI): domain Eukaryota; kingdom Metazoa; phylum Chordata; class Mammalia; order Primates; family Lemuridae; genus Varecia; species Varecia variegata. Next base: position 2,379 of record JAQIFY010001991.1, on the reverse strand, counting down.
CCATTCAACATAATCCTAATCAAAATTCTTGTAAGCATTTTTGCTATAGATTAAAATTGACACTGATTGTTCAATTAAGATGGATTCCAAAAGACTTTAGAGGAGTTAAATCATCTTCAGAAACAACAAAGTTTAAAGACATATAAATCAACAAGAGCAAATAAATTTTGATAATGGAATAGAAAGACAAATAGCCAATGAAAGAGAACATAATCCAGAAATAGAAAAGTATAAAACCATTGGATTTTTGCCAAAGGACCTATGCAATTCAATTAGAGAAGTAATGCATTTTTAAAGAAATTTTTCTTGGAAAAAATATACTCAAAGTTCATTTTCATTCAAGAATATATTTACCATCATGATGCTATTGCTATGCTTTTAATCAGCATAAAATTTCATAATAAAGAAATAAATGAGAAAAATAAATAAAAATATTTAAATCCAGGTAAGATTATATTTCAAAAGAATATATTTATGTAAATTTTTAAAATAAGTGAAATATCATATTTTTAGATACCTGTAAATATATGAAAACAGGGGCAAGACCACACAGACCCCTTTCAATTTCTAGCATGGTGTAACTAATCACTATAAAATATGATGGCTTAAAAAACAACTTATTTGTTGCATTCTGTTTTCTGTGTGCTGATTGGGCTCCTTTGGGTGGTTCATGCTTGAATTTTTCATAGGGATGCAGAAGGATGGCAGCTGGCTTGGGGGCACTAGAAAGTTCTGTGCCAGGTGTTCCTCAGTCTCTTTCTTTCTTCACTTTATGGCCCCTCTTTCAGGGCCCCTCCATGGGACTTCTTACTGGTGGCTGGCTTTCAAAAGTCAAGAAGCAGTAACTGCCAACCAGCTGAATACTTTGCCCCAAACTGACATAACATTCCATCTGTCATTAGACAAAGCAGTTGTGGAACTTGCCATGATTTGAGAAAAAGGAGAAATTAACTCTACCCATTGTTGCAGGAATTGCAAGGCCACATTGAGAAGCACATGTGGAATGCAGGACATTTTTGGAAAATACAATCTGCTACACCTATTTCAGAGTAATGGTAATCACAGCAGAAGCAGGGAGATGAGAACTAAAATAGGTAATGTTACAATGTTTCATTTCTTTAAAAATGAAGTATCTGAAGTAAATATGACAGACCAACTTGTGAGTACATGGACATTTGTGATATTTCTTTCTATACATTTTTACACTTTAAGTATTTCATAATTTTTTAAAAGCAGCACTCCATGTTTTAGAAAAAAAGATATTGCGGCTCTCCAAAGATGGAGGAAGTCGTTTTCATCTTACATTTATCTCTATCTAAGGTATCATATGATATTACATGCTAGAAATTTTAGTTTTGGAGAGTTTGAAGTATTTCAATTTCATAAATTATCTTTTTGAAGCAGCTTAAATGCAGTTCTATCTTCTAGATAATTAAAAGTATAGAAGCAGTTCCTCTGTAACACTGTTTTATTTCCCTGAATATGGTTGAATAATTCTTGATTTAAAATTCTTTTTATAAAGTTATATTACATGTACGATGGCATCTCTGTAAGGTTTGTAGAATGAAAAAAATTGCAAGCTTTGTATCCCTTCATTACAAAAATAGAACTGCAATTTAAATATGAATTCCAATTTAGAACATTAGTAATTAACTGAATTTACTCTGTTTTATAATTCTTTCATTCATTAATCTCTGTGAGAGCTGAAGAACATTACAACCCTGTAGGAAATGAAAAGACATGAGTGTCAGCTAAGGTTAGTCCTAGAACATGGCTTGCATTTTAATCTAGCATTGGTGTTGTAGAGATTTAAAACTATTCAATCAAAAAAAAAATACTTCTAAATGTCACTAGTTCTAGGGGAAGGATTTAGTCATTTCATAAATTACTTTTCTAATCTTCACTGCTATGCTTTATTTGCCAATTTAATCTAAAATTATACTACAGACATGGAGTATGGTTTTGTGTCAGGCATGCACAGTCCTGAAGACCCTAGTTTAACACATTAACTGCCATGTGAGTTGTATTTAACTCACACTAGTTTTGAGCCCGGGACCTCATGAAGCATATATAACTCACATATCTCTTTACCTTGGGAGCCCCAAGAATTATTTTTCAAGTTGCATATAACTCACCAACAGAAAACAATAAAAAATTGTCTTTAAATTAGAAAGGATCATTTTGTTTTCAAAGTTGTTTGTTTTTTCACTGTTTTTTATATTTATTTATTCATTTTTTTTATTTCAGCTTACTATGGGGGTACAAAAGTTCTGGTTAGATATATTGCCCATGTCCCTCCCATTCCCCCGAGTCTGAGCATCAAGTGTGTCCATTCCCCAGACAGTGCACATCGCACTCTTCTTGTAGGTATCCACCCCT
>JAQIFY010001990.1:0-13723 GCA_028533085.1 Varecia variegata | reverse complement strand
CGCCTGTAATCCTAGCACTCTGGGAGGCTGAGGCGGGTGGATCGCTCAAGGTCAGGAGTTCGAGACCAGCCTGAGCAATGAGCGAGACCCCGTCTCTACTAAAAAATAGAAAGAAATTAGCTGGCCAACTAAAATATAAATAGAAAAAATTAGCCGGGCATGGTGGCGCATGCCTGTAGTCCCAGCTACTTGGGAGGCTGAGGCAGTAGGATCGCTTAAGCCCAGGAGTTTGAGGTTGCTGTGAGCTAGGCTGACGCCACGGCACTCACTCTAGCCCGGGCAACAGAGTGAGACTCTGTCTCAAAAAAAAAAAAAAGAAAAAAAAGCTTCTGCACAGCCAAAGAAACTGTCCCAAGAGTAAATAGACAACCTACAGAATGGAAAAAAATTTTTGCATGCTACACATCCGATAAAGGACTGATAACTAAAATCTATTTAGAACTCAGGAAAATCAGCAAGAAAAAATCAAACAACCCTATCAAAAAGTGGGCAAAAGACATGAACAGAAATTTTTCAAAAGAAGACAGAAGAATGGCTAACAAACATATGAAAAAATGCTCAACATCTCTAATCATCAAGGAAATGCAAATCAAAACCACAATGAGATATCACTTAACTTCAGTGAGAATGGCCTTTATCAAAAAGTCCCATAACAACAAATGTTGGCATGGATGCAGAGAGACAAGAACACTCATACACTGATGGTGGGACTGCAAACTAGTGCAACCTCTGTGGAAAGGAATATGGAGATACCTTAAACAGATACAAGTAGACCTACCATTTGATCCAGCAATCCCATTATTGGGCATCTAACCAAAAGAACAAAAGACATTCTATAACAAAGACATCTGTACCCAAATGTGTATAGCAGCACAATTCACAATTGCAAAGATGTGGAAACAACCCAAGTGCCCATCAATACATGAGTGGATTAATAAAATATGGTATATGTATAACATGGAGTACTACTCAGCTAAAAGAAACAATGGTGATATAGTACCTCTTTGTATTTCCCTGGAAAGAGTTGGAACCCACTCTACTAAGTGAAGTATCCCAAGAATGGAAAAATAAGCACCACACGTACTCGCCATCAAATTGGTTTCACTGATCATCACCTAAGAGCACATTTAGGAATAACACTGATCGGGTGTCGGGCAGATGTGGGTGGGGGAGGGGATAGGTGTATACATACATAATGAGCGCGATGTGCACTGTCTAGGGGATGGACACATTTGAAGCTCTGACTTGGGTGGGGGGCAAGGGCAATATACATAACCTAAACTTTTGTACCCCCACAATATGCTGAAATAAGAATAAAAAAAAAAAATAACCTACACATTGGTTAGAACTGAACTTTTGTTGGCAACCAACCAATTCTAAGTAGACATATCAGCAATAGGAAATATACTTTTCATTAAAGCTATTGACCCAGAAGGACAAGATCAAGTCAAATAAACAAAACAATCCCCCTGTTCAAACATAACAAAAAGAATCTAGGCTCACATGAATACAAAGCATTTCCATTAAGTTACTGTAAACAGAGAAATATAATAAAAATGTTTCATTTGCTTTTAAAATTATGAACACGGAACATAAAACTTCATTCCATAAGTGCAGTAAGTATTAAAATATGTATTTATGGCCAGGTGAGGGGAGGAATCTGACAACCTGATAAGTGAAAAAGGAGAAGAGAGAAAAATAAAGAATGGGAAGGCAATAAATAAAACAGGAGCAGAAACAATGTAAACAGCCTATGAAGAAAGCTACCCTTGTAAAACTGCATGTAGGGAAAGCACCATGTCACTGTATACTAATAACTCCGGGGACTTTCTATATTAAAATCTGTAAATCCTCTCCAATTAGACAAAGAAATAAAGATCAAAAACAAGACCAAAAAAAAAACAAAAAAGAAAGAAAAGAAAGCCAATGGTGGTGGTGACCCAACTTCAGGCATTCTCTGATAGGTCACCATCCCTATAACCGTGGAACCTTTTTATCCAGTAAATTATTTTTGGGCTTCTAAGTTGATCCTATCCTATCCTATATATGTGTTATATATTTAGTGGGATAGATAATCTCTATCCTACATATAACATATACTTTTTAAAAAGTTTTTGTATTATGGAGAAGTTATAAATACAAGTAGAATTAATATAATGAACCTCACGTACCTATCACCAGTTTCAACAATTACCAACTCATGGCCAACCTTGATTCATCTATAGCCCTACCTACTCCCCACTCCTATATTACTTTAAAGCAAATCCTCCTAGATATCAGATCATTTCATCTATAAACATTTCAGTATGCATATCCAAAAGATAAGGCTCTTTTTTAACATTAAAACAAAACCATCATCACACCTAAAAATAAATTACCAATAATTCCTTAATATCAAGTATCTAGTCAGCAAGACATGCATTTTCCCATTATGCATCAACTTTGCAAATGGTAAGTATTTGACTTTGAGATAAAAAAGAAAACCATTAATGCTTTTAAAAAATCGTAATTCTCTCTTTGTTGCTTTAAACAAGTTCTCTCTCATTCATGACTATAGATGGTAAAGTGTGTTACTGTCAGGGTGGGTGGGAATGATTGCTATCAATAAAGTCTACAAAAGTTCCAAATAACTTTAAGCTTGTCAAGGGACTCCAGACCCAGAGAATCTGAGAATCAGTAAAACTTTAGAGGTCACCTCTATTCCAACCCCACTATCTGATGCACGAACCCACGATTACATCTTCCGCTAGAAAGGGGTCACCTAACCTTGCTTGCAGACCTCTAGAAAATAACTCACTATTTCATGAAACACTAATTTCTTTTTTTTTTTTCCTTTTTTTATGCCGAAGAAGTTTACTGCAAAACACCAATTTCAATTTTGGACAATTCTAATTATTATACTATTAATAAAGAATTAGTGTTTAAATAAATTAATATATATAAAAATTGATTAGTATGGTATCTGGCACACAATTAAACATTCAATAAATAGTGGTTTTTGCTAACTGTTATTAAATTTATCATTACTGTTTTCATTTATTGAATGCTGATAGGCCAAGTACTATTCTAAGTGCTTCACCCATATATATTCCTTTGTTTGATCCTCAAGGTAGGTATTAGGCCCATTTCTCATATAATGAAACGCAGATAAAAAGAGATTAAGTAGCATGCTCGAGGTCAAGGGGTGAGGCAAAGGCTGCATTTGAACCCAAGTCCAAAGCCCGTGCTCATAACTGTACACTACTAGAAAATTCCTTATTTTGAAGTCAAGTCTGTCTTCTTGGGATTTCCCAAGAATCCTATTTCTGCACTACTTTTCCAGAGGACAGCTTTTCACATATGTGAGGACAGATATAATTGGTTCCCTACAACTTTGTGTTGTCAAGATAAACACTCAGTTCTTTTAGCAGTTTTTTACAAGTTATTTTCATTGGGCAAGGCCCAAGAGTTAAAAGGACGTATAAGAGCTGAAAGCCCACAACATAGTTCCAAGAAAAAAAATAAAAATAAAATCCTGTTTACTTTAGGAACCAGGCTCTAGCAAGTTTCCCAGCACAAAATCCTAGAGGGCAGCGAGTGAGGGGGTCAGCTTTACCCGTTTTGTACGGAACCCAGCCCAGGCACACAAACATGGGTGTTTCATAAACAAACTTTAAGGTGTTTAAGGCCACCTAAAAACCTCCAATCATATTAGGGAGACTAGCGCTTGGCAATGACATTAAATCACCATCCTCAAACATTGTATCTTTTGAAAATTACCTTTTTATTAGAAGCTCTCTGTGCTAGGGTGATGTCAATTGGATAGATTTTCCCTTTCTTCACAATGGGCTCTTGTCCGGGAAAGGTCACTTGATAGGCAGGCTGCATTTTTTCCAAACATCTGAAATGGGAGTTATGAGTTGTACACTGATAAAGCCAACAGAAACCATTTCCTCATACTCCACTACGAGCAGGCAGTCGGGTGTAAGTTGATCTTGCAGGGCAGGGGTTTGAATCCTTGGTTGTACATTAGAATCATTCAAATCACCTAAGGAGCTGCACCCCAGGCCAATTAAGTCAGTATCCCTGACCAGACATACTTTTTCAGACTCCCCAAAGTGCAGCCAAGGTTGAGACCCACTGATTCTAGAAAGGGAACATCGGTGGCCTGGCTGCCTGAGAACCTGCCCAGTTTACTTTGTGGAGGTTACTACCTGTCTTAAGAATGTACCTTATCCAGCCTGTTGCCTTGTGTTGCTTCACATTTCTGACATCTTTTACAGAATACCTTTACCACAAGGAATTTCTACCTTTTATCTAACCAAACTGTCCCTTGCTATTACATATAACAGGATTGACAAACTTTTTCTGTAAAGGGCTAGACAGTAAATATTTGAAGGCTTTGTGGGCCATCTGGTCTCTGTTACAACTATTCAATTCTGCCATTATAGCACAAAAGCAGCCCATAGACAATACATAAATGGATATGGTTGTGTTCCAATAAAACTTTATTTACAAAAACAGGTGGCAGGCAATGGGCAGTACTTTGCCGAATCCTGATTAAACTGTTTTCAGTTATGGTTCTGTGGAAAAGAAGGAGTATTAAGAATCTTTCCTTTGAAGACTTTTTAAGACAATTCTCCCCAAACTTCCTTTGCTTCTAAATCTTACTGGCGTTCTTATTTTTAACTAATATTACTTTTCTTTCTTCCTCTCAAGTTCCCCTATGTTGTGTTGGCTCAAAGTGTTCTAGAGACTCCACATCAGAATTACTCAAGCCTGTGTTTATGTAGACTGACACGGTATGAATTACAGAAAGAAAAGTGCAATGTGACAGATATTAAGGGCAGGTGACAGAAAAGTTGAGAGGGACTGCTAATGCCTGTTACCTGGTCAGGAGACTGTCCCATGGAAGCTTCATGACTGTGTGCTGTTCACTTTTCTCCAGGAGGCAGTCGCATAGGATGGGATCCAGCTTTACAAGACTGAAGGGAAAGAAGAGGCAATGAGGAAATCCCAGACCCAAGGGCCAACTCAGGATTCATCTCTTGTGTGTCCTTATGGTCATCCAGGATACAATTATGGGACCACAGTCCACCAGGCAATGTACCCTATGGATGGGAGGTACAAGTGTGCTTTCCTAGGAGGGGAAGCAGGTGGTGGAGGGAAAGTGGGATGGGATAAATCTGAAGACCGGAATTCTTTGTTTAGCTCTGCTCACTGACCATGTGACTGCAGCTTTCTGGGCTTGGTTTCACAGTAGGCTAGCAGGGGTGAAAGACAGGAAGTGGGGAATCTTGAAAATGAGGGCATTAAATTAGGCTGGTAGGCCCCAACTTTTTGATCATGATGATGTCTTTTTAAAGTAAAAATAATTAATCGAACTCTCTTCATCTGGTAATTTACCACCGGTATCCACTTATTAAGAAAATAACTGTAAACGGACAGTTAGATAGAAGGAATCAGTTCTGTTCAATTGCAGAGTAGGGTGACTACAGTTAACAACAATGTATTGTATATTTCAAAATAGCTAAAAGATAGGACTCGAAATGTTCCCAACACACAGAAGTGACAAATACCAGAGGTGACGGATACCCAAAATACCCTAACTTAATCATTACATATTTTATATGTGTAACAAAATATCACATGTACCCCATAAATATATACAAATATTATGTATCATTTAAAAAAAAGAAAATAATACCAAAAAGCCATGATGACTTCAGCAAACTTTTTCCTAAAGTTTGCATTTATTCCCCACAATAGTCCCTTGAACATCATTCACCCGGGTGAAGGTAAGTGAGACAATTGCTCAGTCTACGTCAGTGTTGACAGCATACATAGATCTGAACACCCCAGACACTAACTCTGGGTGTCCACAGCCCATGGTTTGGAAACCAGCGGTCTTGATTACTTCTGAGACGCCGTGATTTTCTACACCCGGTTCCAGACATTCTCCGCAAATGTGTCCACGTCTGCTAAAGATGAATACCCACTAAGACAGAGCTAGTTCTGCTCCTCATCCACTCACTTTTTGTTGTCTGCATCCACCAGGTCATTCTTCTTGGCGTAGTCAATGACGATGGTTCGGACCTCGCTGCCCTCCAGCACGCTCCCCTTCCTAGGTGAGGAGGGACCGGGGGGTTAGTTCACGCTGTGCCAGGAGACAAACTGCAAATCCTCAGCCTCGCTCTGGGCTGAGCAGGAAGCTCTCCTCAGCTTTTGCCTCTATTTTCTTCCCTTTTCCTGACCGAGGTGAGCATGACTGTGTGAAGAATAATCACAGGTAGAAAAGGGAGAGACCTACTCTCTCGATCACTTGGTCCAGAGAAACTTCCAGGGGAAAGAGGTTTGAAGCTGGATTTGGGAGAAAGGGAGAACGTGGCAGAGCAGGTTTTGCCAGTCACAGAAGACACTACTTAGGTTGAGAGAACTGCAGGCCAGAACACCAAGCAGGCAGAGAAGGGCTGCTCTCCAAAAACTCACTTGTGGCCAGACTCCTGGAAGAGCAGGGTCATGCTGGCAGGGACACAGTAGAGGGATTTTATATCTGGAGGGTGATAGGGCTGTTCCCTGCTACCCTCCTGGATAGTCTGGGAGGTCGGGGAGGGCTCGGGCATGACGAAAGATGTGATCCTAAAACCCAGCAGAAGGAAAGAAAAGAACACATTTTATACTAGTGTCTTGCAATCCCCAGTCCGTGGCCCAGGTGCCCTGGGGTCAGCTGGACTCTAGTGACCAGGCCCGCTGCACTCACCTCGGGTGTTTCCAGTCCACAGCCACAATGCTCTCCACCCCTTTGCTCAGCTCCTTCACCTGTATAATCTGCTCCTGCTGCATTTGCTGCAGGAACTTAGAGAGCTAAGGGAGAGAGGGCCAGTGGTAGGGGACTTCATTGATTCCACACACATACTGCACACCTAGGATATGCCAGACCAAGCCAGGCAGGAACTGTGCAGGGATATGGGACAGTCCCTGCCCTCATCAAACTAGGAACTGCAAGGCCCCCACCCTGAGGGTCAGGTAGCAAGAAGCTGCTAGAGATTAACTGGTGAAGACTCTCAGAACTCTCATCAGACATAAAGGGGTCAAAGGGGAAAGGGGAGTGGGTGCCACCAACAGCTGCGACTCAGGAAGAGTTTCTTTTTCCCCCCTTATACCTGGAATCAAAACACTTAATTCTTTAGTTTGAGCCCTCTAGACAGGACTTCCCCAGTGTCCCTCTGGCTCATGTCACATGTGCCCCTACACAACTCTGTGTGTGGGATGCAGAGAAGGTGTCTGCTTACCTTTTTGTAGCTTGACTTCTTTATGTCCAGTTGTCGTCCTTCAGGGCTGATGGCAGATGGAAAAAGCAAGTTAAGCTAACAAGCGGTTGCGGGGGACCTGCCTGACACTGAGAGGAGGGCCTCCTTCCTCAGCCTGCCTCTCGCACGTTCAGAGAGAGGCTGCTGTTCCAGAACTCTCTGCCAGGTGGTGGGAAGAGAGAGGGAAGCAGACTATGGGCCTAAGTCGGTGCTGTCTGATAGAACCTTCCATGAAGATGAAATGTTTTCTATCTATGCTGTCTAATGTGGTAGCCACTAACCACATGTGGCTATTAAGCACCTGAAATGAGACTAATGTGACCAAGGAACTGAATTTTAAATTTTATGTACCTTTAATTAATTTAAATTTAAAATAGCCACATGTGGCTAGTGGCTACTGTACTGGATATAGCTTTAGATTCCTCTCAGACCAGACAATGTTCAGTGGCCTCAAAAGTTCCACCTCAAGGTGAACCTTTCCAACGCCAAGTTGACACTATAGACAGCCAGGCCTAGAGTAGGGTGCAGCAGATAAAATCCTAGGGACAAACTCAGTCACACTCATCACTTATCCACTGCCTATGTGGTCACATTAGTGCCACGATAGCAGAGTTGAATAGTTGCAACAGAGATGACATGGCTTGCAAAACTGAGAATATTTACTACTGGGCCTTTATAGAAAAATTTTGCTGACCCCTGCCCTAGAGCAATTAGTTTTGAGAGGCAGATTCCTGACAAAAACTGTAAATCTTTTCCTCTCCCCAGAACTCACATCTTCTCTCAAACTGTGACATGCAAGAGCAATGGGATTCTTACGGAGCCCCTCTACACTCGCCCCGGTTTAAGAACCTCTACCCTAGAGAATATTCCAGGACCCCTTTGCCTACTTGCGACCCAGGCAGGACAGGACAAATTGCCAAGTATCCCACCACACTTGCCATAGAGTGCCTTAAAGAAGCCGTGTGTAAATGGGAAAAGATTATGTTAGAAACTACTGTTTTAAAAGTTAGAGCAAGATTCTCAAAAAGAAAGGTGTTCAATCTCAAGGTAAAAATCAATAAGCAAACCTCCTGACATGACAGTATTTATCAAGTGCTTGTCATATGTCAGGCTATTTAATCTTTACAGCAACCCTGTGATTGCTGGCCATCAGGGCTCACAGAAGCCCAGTAACGAGTTGAAATCTGCCTTGCTCGGACACCCTGGGGAGCCACAAGTTTAGCCCAGACGGGTCTATCTTCAAAGTCCAGATTCCATCCACATGTAACACCACCTCCCTGGTGCCTCGTGTTCTCAATGGGCTGGGGGTTCACGCCAATTCTTCCTCCTGATAAAACCTAACCTGGCCCACCTACTTTTCAGAAGTGCGAGGGGGTTGAACATCCCCAAAGAAGCCTCCTGACAAAGAGGCTGCCCCTGGGACACCTCCCGTATTTGTCAGAGACAGCCTAGAACCACCACAGCAGAGGCAGTGTTCAGAGAATCTCGACACTTTTAACCTTCCAGTTCCTCAACATCCTTCCACTAGCTAAAATTTAAGTGTTTAAAATGCAGGACCTAATTAATTTGCCAGATCAACCTCCCACTCCTCTCTTTCCACAGCACGTCCCTCAACCAGCCTCCTATCGGCCCTGTCCCATCCTACTGCCAAGACGCAGGAGCCAGACCCAATCCCTGGCCTTTTGCCTTCCATACCAGCAGGAGAACATGTGGCTGCCAAGGAAAGTGCTGGTGAGTAAAGGGAGGTCAGCTGTTTTGACTCGGCACTTCAAAGCATGCAAGAAACATCGCTGTAATAATTCATCCATTTGCTCTGCAAGGAAAAGACAAGAACCACATCCTTCCTGAGGGATACAGAATGCCTGGTGCAGTACAAGAAAAAGACCTCCCCAGCTCTATCCCCACCTTAGCCCCTGGGCCCCGAAAAGGAGCCCATTCCCAGGTACCAAAGCTCCCACAGTCTTGTGAGCACTGAGCCTTTAAAGAGAGTTGACCCCAGAGAAGGAGTCAAGCCACTAAGTCCCACCAGGCCAGGGGCATTCACCCAGACAAGTCAGAGCCAGAAGAAACCCTGGAGGGCTCTGTAGCTGGGACCAGTCCAAATGCCAGGGCAGACTGGCACCTGGGGAAAGGACTCGAAGGCATCAAAGGGCTACTGCACCACCCTCACAGAAACAAGGACCTTTCCCTCCTCTCCTGGAGCTTCAGTGCCATTCTAATCAGAAGTGGGGTAAGAGCATATTGGCTCCTAAATTGCGAGGAGGGGAGATGGGCCCTTCTACTCCCAGAATTCTACCTTGAAGGGTTTTGCTGTCTGTGGAGTCTTGGTTCAGGCCCCCAATGCTGGTGTCTTCTGAGGCTTCTGAGAGGGACTTCTCCCCACTGGCCTGGTGAAGCTCCCCATTCTCCTCCTCCTCTACCTCCAGGGTCAGGCGCCCCATGTCTCCCTGCAGGGCGGGGTTCACCTGGACAGACCCCTTCTCTTCATTGAGATCTGCGGGATCCAGGGCCAGTGGAGCAATGGAAGGTGGAGAGGACTTGTCTCCGGATCGCCTGGAAAAATCTCATGTCAGAAACACCATGCAGCAGCCACAACACTCTCCAGCCCTGGTCAGGGAAGAGTCAGCAGGGAGTTCAGAGACAGGTAGGAATGTCCAGGAAAGAGCAGAGAGCCTGTGCTCTTGCCGCAATCCTATTTTCAGTTCTGGGCCTAGAAAATTCCATGCCTCAGTTTCCTCATTTCTGAAATGGGGACAGTAAGTCTTGCCTTCTCCTTAAAAAAATAATCATAGGCATTCCAAGACAGAGAAAGATTAAAGAAAAAGGAGCTTAAGGTAAGCCCCCAAAAATGTTCCCTTCATATGAGTTAATAATAAAACCATTTTGAATTAAGTAACATTAGGATCACAAATGCATCCGTAGTACCAGTTTGGTGAAAGACAAACCCAGGGCTCCTGTGCATGTAACAAAACACAAGTACCTGGACTGCTCAAGGACTGCAAATCAGTGGCTTCTGTGTTAAATACAATGCAATCCAACTTGCAGAGTACAGATTACCATGGTTTTACGCCACTAGGCCTTAGGAAGACAGGAAAAAAAGCGATGCCACATAGCAGAGCATGCAAAGAGGTAAAAAGCTTTATCTTAGCCACAAACATGTAGATCAAACTACATTTTACCTGATAGCCGTAGCAAGGCTTGTTAGTATTTTTAACAGTAAGGCCAAAGTGTATGGTGAGGTTATTCTGATCAGGTAAATACCATAAGTATTTTTAAGGGGTGGGGCAGCTGCTGACAAAACAACTTAGACAACACGACCACGATTGCTGTTGCCTGGACTGACAACAAGGTGCCAGAGGAACATCGGCCATCAGCCCTCAAATATCTGCTAAAAAAAAATAGGCTGATGAGGTAGTGCCTGGACAATACTTGTAAAATGAGTAACTCCAAGACTGGGCTAGAAAATATAAGGGTGGCTCTATCTAGGTCACAACGCTTAGCTAAAAGACCAGGTGCTTGGCTTCTGAAGAAAGCACTGTTTATTGTTTTGGTAAAATGACAAGAAAATAACTGGAAATGAACTGGTGTCTGGCTCAAGAAAGCAACTGTTATGGTCAGAAAGTGTTACTTCCATAATGAGGAGGAGTCTGAAATGTGAAATTTGAATAACATAAAAGTAATTGGTTATCACTCTGGTGCCCTGAGGATGTACCTGCTTTGATTTGGATTCAGAAGTCCTCACCACGGGGCCAGACGATGCCTCAAGTGTGCATGGTGGATAAGGCCAGACTGACCAGAGCTATAAAACATTGAGTATCACCATACTCAGGGGCAGAGCAGACAATCCCTAAGGCCTTCTTTCAGGTCCAGGATTCTATAAATCACCCCAAAAATAATCTAATTTCTTGTCCAAACAGGAAAAAAAAATTCTTTTCTCCATATTTGGCAAGGAAATGAAAGTCTGGGGTCAGCAACCTGCCTAAGGACGTGGCTGGGACCAACACTCTCATTTCTGAATCTCAGGACCTGTGCTCTCTCCACCCATCAACAGAAGAAACACTGTACCCACCACAGATGGTCCTGGTAAGTGTGGAGCACAGAGAAGCCCCTTCCCTTCAGGCCTGAAGTCAGCATCTCAGCCGTGGACATGGCAGCAACTCCGATTGCTACGGGGGCTCTAAGAAGGAAGTCGGAGACCAGGGTCAGGGAAGGGCTACCAGAAGAGCACAGGTGAGGGCCATCTTTCCACATGCGTGGCAAAAGCACCACAGTTACCAACGTGAACATCCTCTCGTATCATAACACTAAACTCAGTCCAGTCTCAGTTTTCTTCAGATTACCTGTAAATATTACTTTCAAAAATCCTTTAACCAAATATCACTCTTCTATATAAGTAATTCCTCTGCTGAGGTTATCACTACCTTTTTTTAATTCCTAGTATGAATTAAACCCAGGCAGGACTTGGAAGGATATTTATAGTTCCCTTTAATTTCAAAAATATAAATTATCTCCTCTACCTTAAAGAAGTCACAGCCATCCTATAAGGAAGTTCAGAGGGGAAGCAATTCACATGCCATAAATGAGGTTGAGGGATGCCGTAGGGAAGAGAGAAGAGACGAATAGTAGAGACAGCCAGTTGGCTCCTTATGACAGGGCTTCTCTGTGTAACTACATGTCTAAGAGCTGGGTACTTCCAGGATATCAAAAACAATCACATTTACAGTAACTACAAAAACTCCCAAAGCCCAAATGAGAAATCTCTGTCATCCCAGTGTTACTCAAGCATTGATCACATGCTGCCTGTGGGACAGGTGACCAGCTGGGTAACAGTGGGGGATACACAGGACTGGCATGGCAAGGTAGCCCGGGGAGAAGATTCAAGGGCAGAGTTCCCAAGTGTAGTGAAAAAAAGCCTGGTGGCTCCATTTACTGTACCTACAGGTCAGTTCCTGCCATAGCAGCTTTCAATCTGGCTTCTTTCCCATTTCTTAAAAGAGGGTTTTTTTCCTTTCACCCCTAAAAAAGTCAATGGCTTGAGAACTCCAGTCCTGAACATGACTTGTATTTTTAACAACCTCCTGCCCCTCATAAACTCACCCTGCCACAAACCATCCCCAGCTGTGCTCTAAAGGCTAAACTGAATAAGCTGAATATCCACTTATGTAGTTTCTTCCTATCTTGGATAGAATACTGGGGGGAAAATAATGATGCCACCATTCTTTTCAACTGTAACTTGTTACAGGGAAACAAGAAAAGATTCTGTGTGCTTGGTTCCAAAAGGTTCAAGGAAGAGAGAAGAATATGAGTAGCAAAAATAAGATCTTTAAACACTGACCCTTCTCATGCCTACAGTCTCTCTCTCCTTCTCTCTCAAAGAAGGAAAGATTAGAATAATGAGATGTCATTTTTCATTCACCAGGATGATAAAAATGAAAATGATCCATTGTATCCGGTGTTGGTGAGGGTGTAGGGCAATAGGTTCCACATACGCTATAGATAGGAGTGAAAACTGACACAGCTTTTTTGTAGAAAAACACAAAACGCACATGATTTTCAACCCACCAGTTCTGCATTCTAGGTAGCCCTAGGGGCATCAATAAGATATTGTTTGTAATAGAGACAAATTGGAGGCAACCTCAGTGTCAATCAGGAGAGGACTTCTTCCATTACTATGCAGCAAGTAAAATGATTCAGCAGATCTGTGTGTGCTAACATGAAAAATGTCCATACTACATTAAGTGAAAAAATACATATACACTATACTTTTCTTTGTATTTTTAAACACACATACCCCAAACCATATATTTTTATATACATATGTATATATACATTCAAGATGGGCAGCAGGAATACGTATCAAAATGATAATGGGTACTTCTAGGAGAAAAGGATTGTGGGGTGAGGGGGCTTTTGACTTTTTAAAGTTGTTCATACAATGACTTCCTAATTTATTTTAAAAAAGAAGCAGTGGGTCCATCAGCGTTGGAGGTGGAGAGAAAATAAATAAAAAAGAAATAAAAAGTTATTTTTTTTATAAAAAAAAGAAAAAACAGAAAAAAACAAAAGGAAAAAAAAAGAAGCAGTGGGGTGATGGTTGAACAACTCTATAAATACTAAAAGTAACTGAAATATACATTTTAAAAGGTGAATTTTATGGTATATAAACTGTATCTCAATAAACCTATTTAAAAATAATTAAAAAGATGATGTTGGCCAGGCACGGTGGCTCACGCCTGTAATCCTAGCACTTGGGAGGCCGAGGTGGGCGCATCGTTTGAGCTCAGGAGTATGAGACCAGCCTGAGCAAGAGTGAGACCCCATCTCTACTAAAAATAGAAAGAAATTATCTGGACAACTAAAAATATATAGAAAAAAATTAGCTGGGCATGGTGGCGCATGCCTGTAGTCCCAGCTACTCGGGAGGCTGAGGCAGT
>JAQIFY010001989.1:0-13723 GCA_028533085.1 Varecia variegata | reverse complement strand
GGTAACATAAAAATCCCTGATTCTTCATTTTGAAGAGCTTGTTCTGGGGAAAATTGGGCCTTAGAAATTTCAAGTTATTCTATGATGGTCCGACATGTTGCTTTTCATTCTGCCTGGATGCAGTTGATACAAATGCATATAAATATTGATAGCTGGGAAGGGAGCAAGGACTTTCGTTGAGCAATTAAAAAGTGAGACAGTGCTTTATCATGAATACCCTGCTGCGTGGGGGGTATAGGGCCTGGCTCAGGCACTGTGTTTATGCATTTTAAATTGCTTTCTTTACAACTCCAGTCTAGAGGAAATAGCATCTCTGAGCCAACCTAGGGCAGGGCATTCCAACCCAGTGCAGTGAAGCTGAGAAATCTCAAACAGGCTCCGTAGCCCTTGAACTTGGCTACTGCTGAATTGTAGAAATAAATTCCACCATGAGCTCCTCTAACATACTGTACTTACAAAAAAAAAAAAAGTAACCTTTTAAAGAGAGCATGAACAAATGTTATTTTCAAACCCACTTAAGTTGCTTAAGCTTTTGAATTCCTGGCCCTAATTTTAGTAGCATCGTTAACGGCTGATGGAAATAACGCTGAGGCTTGCAGATGTGAAACATCATGGAAACCTGGTCAGTGTCTCTTGATGACATAGCATCAGACTGTCCCAATAAATGAGTACCGGGTTTTTTTGATTCACCTGCTCATGAAAAAAAAACCAAAAAACCAAAAAAGCCATTGTTGTATGCCAAAAATGTGAGCAGTGGTTCCCACTGTTCTCTCTGCTATTCCCTCTTAAGTCAGCGATAAAATATACATGGAACACATTATCTCTGTCTGCCAATTATGCTTGGAAGTATAACATTATCCTTTAACTTAACATTTATGAAGCAATTTGCTGTAGAGATGGGGTGATGTGATGGTTTTCAGACGGTAAACTGTGCTAACGGCTTGAGAATGCAAACAATTTAGGAGCTGACAGGTTCAATGCTCAAGCAGAGGAGGTGCACTGCGATGTTTTGGCACCGGTTGGAGATTCCATCGTTCCACGGTCCTGCCTGTGGGAAACACGCTGATGGTTTATCGCCTGAGCCTTTGAACTCCCCGGGCAAGCGGAGCCCAGAGTTCCACAGCCCTGATGGGTGTGATTGCGTTTGATGGATGCACATAACCTTGGCTTTCCTATTTTTGATTGATCTGGAATGTTTTAACAAGAGATTTTTCTCACACAAACAGAATCCTACAGAATCAAATCTTGGTCCAGAAGCCTGTTCAGTTTACTCTGACTCACACCTGGTCGTCTTAACATAGACGTGTCTCCTGACTTTTCATACTTCCTATAAACAGCCTGTATTTTAGCCCAGCCGTCACTCAGCAAATGAAAACAAGTCCTTAAAAATAATAGGCTTCCGTATATCCCATTTTTCAACAAACCGAGCAAAAATAACAAACTACTTCTTACAGAAAAACTTTGAAAAGTTCTTAATATTGGGGAAGCTTATGTTTTTAAAGAAAGGACAACCAAAGGTCTAGTCTGGTGTAGGAAATAAAAACACAAGTTAAGCACTGGACACAGACTATTTTTTCCTAGTTACCCAAGAAAGAAATCTATGGCCCTGAGTAAGGCATGTGGCTAGCTCTTGAGGTTCATGACTCCAACTCACTCACTGCGGGACAAGAAATCATCTTTACTGGGTGATCCTTTTGGATACACTTGGCTAAATAAACCGAGCAAATATTTTTAAATATTTATATTAAACTTAGACTGTTTGTTTGACACAGTTGAAATTTGAAGTTTATTACGTGGATTCCTAGTAACAGTGAGGGTTTTTAATTTCTGTTCTGGTTTGTGTACATGTTGTGCTCTTATTTTTCTTTCTGGAGGAATGGAGTAGCCAAGAAAGGAGGAGCAAAATAGAATGAGATAATGCACGAAACTTCTCTAGGTAAAAATACAAGGCGTGACCCTGGGGGTTGTTTCTGTCAAATTGGTGACCTTCTTGGATACATAATAATCAGGTTCATATTCTTATTTTATTGCTTTTCTGTGATACCCCTACGTGTCAGGCATGTGTCCTTTATAGATACCATCTTTCTCAATCAGACCATGGAGGTGAATAAATACGTCCAAGTTGCTATAATGCTGGAAACCTACACTGGCAGCCCATCTCGTGTTTGGACTGCTTTGGGTTGGTCTTCATTTGGGGATGAAATTCTGGGCCAGGACCCAGGCAAAAACATTAACACTGGCACTGCAAACGTGTTGGCTTGTACCATGCTAGAATTTATGAGGTCTCTTCCTAGAATGAAGACTCCAGTAGTAATTTAAACCCAATTAATCACACTGGCCATATTGGTTCAGTTCAACTTTGGGATGTCTTAATCTGGTCAGTGATGCATGTACCAGCAATTAAAATAAATACAAGAATATTTATTATTCTCTTGCTGACAGGCACAACTAGTAAGTACAACAGAATTGAACTGTTGCATTCTTCAGAGTTTTCATCAACCCTTAAATATTTTAAATATGATGTCAGAATGTATTTAAAGATATATTTGTAATACAAAGAGTTCATGTTTGTAAGATATTGATATGTAAAAATTATTAACCATCATTTCATTAAGTATATTTTACTTTCTATAAAAATAAGTTAATTATCTACAAATACCAATAATTCTATGAACTAAATGATTCTTCCTTTGATTCTTCATACCATCTAGCATAGACATTTGCCAGTATTCATATAAGGAATGAAGACAGTAGGGTCACTGAATTAAAACTATGGAGGTTTTAAGTCCTTTATCTGCCAGCCACAGAATAATGCTGTGTAACAAGCCACCCAAAACTCAACGGCTTAAAACAACAATCAATAATCAACAATAAGAACAATATGTTCTTAACTAAAGTACATTCCTTCCCCAGCTCATCTCGGCATTACAGGACCTTGTCACATGCAGCCAGCAGCGATCAGCACCCTTTCTGCCTCCAAGGTGGGCAGTTTAACAGGTATTTCTTTTCTTTTTTTGGAGTTCCCAAAGGTTGTGCCCCTCTGTAACATTTTTTCAGACTCTTCTCAAAGTTTCTTTGCTCTCTGCTGCCTAATTCCATAGCCAAAGCCACATATTTTAAGTGTTGGTTATGGCAGCACCCCACTACTGGGTACCCATTTCTGCAGTCGTCAATATTGCCACAGTAATGCCACTTACCAAGTCACTCCACAACCCAGTGGCTTACAGTGACAATTACTGAGTCTCTGTTGTGTGGCTGCAGGTCAGCTAGGGCGTGGT
The DNA here is from genome assembly GCA_028533085.1 of Varecia variegata. Taxonomy (NCBI): domain Eukaryota; kingdom Metazoa; phylum Chordata; class Mammalia; order Primates; family Lemuridae; genus Varecia; species Varecia variegata. The sequence continues at coordinate 10,445 of JAQIFY010001989.1, read as the reverse complement.
GGACCGGGCTGGGCTCGGCTGATCCTAGGCTTCCCGCTGAAATGCCAATAACTAGCTCTGGGACGCTGTCATGGTAACTGCAGAAGGCATGGAACATGCCCAGACACAAGCCTAGCTCAGTCCTCCACTTGTCACATCTGCCAACATCTTTGTCGCCAAAGCAAATTGTACGGCTGAGGGTTAGAGTCCACTTCAGCTGGCCAAGTGCAGACGCGTGTTATTGCTGAAGGGAACTAAACCGTTTTGATCAATAACTCAAGCCACCCTGGGCTTCTCTGCTGACATCTCACTGGCATAATCTAAGTTTATCATTTACCCTACTAAAGATTATGAAAAATGAGACAAACTTTTTAAGTTCACTTTCAGCATTCTTAATATATTTTCTGACATATCATGGCAATAGCAGGAAACATTAAGCCAGTATAATAATCCTATAATCTACCTAATTGAAAAGATTACTAAAGCAAATGAATCACTTATTTATTTGTTTTGAGACAGAGTGTCACGGCATCAGCCTAGCTCACAGCAACCTCAAACTCCTGGGCTCAAGTGATCCTCCGGTCTCAGCCTCCTGCATAGCTGGGACTACAGGCATGCGCCACCATGCCTGGCTAATTTTTTCCTAATTTCTTTCTATTTTTTTTTTTTTTTTAGCAGAGAAGGGGTCTTGCTCTTGCTCAGGCTGGTCTTGAACTCCTGACCTCAACCTCCCAGAGTGCTAGGATTACAGGCGTGAGCCACCGTGCCCAGCCAAATCATTGATTTTTTCTTACAGAAATAGTCAGGTTATATACTTTATAAAGCTTAATAATTTTCTCAGAAATTACTGAAATAACAGCAACAGAAAAATCACCATATCTGACTTCACTTTCTAACTTATTTTAAAAGGTTCTTTTCAATAATCATTATGGAATCATTTCTGCTAATTCCTTCTTTCAGAAACACCAGGCAAGCTTCTATGACTTTTGCATTTTCCTTTTAGGCTGTGCTCCGGCAGTGGCAGAATCATAGCACAGGTGAAGCCTCCTTTACGGGAGTGTGGACGTCAAGGTTCTGCTCCGGATCCTGCTGCAGAAGGGGAAGTAGCAGGTGTTTCATGCAGCCCTTTGGCAAAACGCTTCTGGGCTCTGTCTCCAGCAGCAACAGCTACAGACTGGGATTGTGCATTGCTGCTGTGATGTGAGTTTCCTGCCACTGATCCCAGTGTCTCTAGAGATAGCAGCCTGTGCTGTATGGTGATCACGGAATCTGGGTGATTTTTCTTCCTTCCTAAGGGTGATGGCAGCTTTATACAGTTACTACTACCTGCGTTACTTCGCCTCCTTACTGTTGCTCCTCCAAATTCCTTATTGTATTTCTCCATTTGAACTATCACTGTTTTCTGATCAGACACAGACTGATACAGAGTACAAGTAATATTCTCCTAGACATTTAGTCAAATGGAATTTTTAAAAATATTATAGGAAACTTTAGAAGAAAAAAATAGGAACCCTTCTGAACGTAATACACCCATTTCTAATTCAAGCACTTATTAAATCTGTTACTTAAAATTATGTTTTTACATTGTTTTTCTGTTAAAAGCTAGTTACACCTGTAATTTTATTCCTAATTCATACTGCTTGCATATAATTTGCAAATTATAATTTTAAAGCCAACTATACTGTGATTATGGAACTATAATCTTGTCAAATTTAAGAACTGCCACACTATGTTGATTGACTTATTTTATCTACTTAATTTTCGAGTTCCCATCTCTATCAGAAGAGCTGGGACTTGGGACAAAAAGTCCAAAAGTCAATTTTCCTAAACAAGAATATACTAATGAAAAAAATGATATGGGGATTTAATTACACAGGTAATGACTTACCTTTTATCTTTCAAATTAGCAATGGTCTTCACAGAAGATTGCTTTGTAAAGATGAGTCCAAAACGCCAGATGAAATCTGAATGTTTCCACAGATTTGGATACTAGAAATCTTCAAGAATAAATATGAAACAAGCAACAGAATGCTCTGATCATTTACAAGTAATTTATATAGTCACTTTAAACAAATAATGCATATTCCAGGTGACCATTACAAGACTGGTCTATAACTAGACCCCAGGAAAACTAGAATAATGTTTTAATGGCTAAACTCAATTCATGGATTTTAAACAAAGGAATCCTGGCTTAGTAGCTGTTAGAAAATAGTATTGTATACTTTTTATACTTTACAGCTTTAGACTTCCTAAATTAATAAGACAGGAATTGTCATTTTTATGCTGACCTCAGTGGAGACCAGTCCTGAAGAATCCCTAAGCAAACAAAGCCAGTTAGTCTTTATAAGTGACCTTAACCTTGCTTGATTTGCAAACATAAGTGTAACTTAACAAGCCCTTTTTTGTAAATACCTACATTAAAAAAATATGAAACTTAAGGCTAAACAATCAGAAGCTGCCAGCTGCATTATATTACTAGGAACTTACCAGCAGGCTGGACTCAATCAGCAACTGTGTAACTCTAATCAATCAAATATTTTCTTTGCTTTTCTTCCAGCTTTGCTCTATAAAAAGCCTTCCCCTTGGGCGCCCCTGGTGAAGTCTGAGAAAAATCTTTGGTTTGAAGCTGCCCAATTCCTGAATTGCTGTTTGCTCAAATAAATTTGTTGAAATTTTATTGTGCCTCCGTTTATCTTTTAACAGCAGTATATTTTGCTCCAAATTTAAGTTGTTGTAAGTTATGTGAGCCTCATTGACTACATGTAACTATTTTGTAACTGACATTTTAATTGGGAACATAGTATAATGTAACATAGTAACAGCAAGATAGATAGAAATATGTAGAAAAAACTTTTTAGAGAAAAATATCTGCCTACTTCTATATATCCAGATGTTGTTATTAGATAAATAAAGTCACTTACTGCTGATTATTTAAATCCAGCTATTTGGTAACATGGAAACACAAACAAATCCCTGACATTGCTCAGTTTTCTGAGCAAGGATTCATTGGGTGCAAGAAGGAAAGGCTTTGAAGAGATAAAGGAGTTATCCATAAGTTATCATTTCTCCTGGTAGAGACGGTGGCAATTTTTTCCTGTAAGGATCAGACAGTAAATATTTTAGGCTTTGCCATCCATATGGCGTCTGTCGCAACTAGTCAGTTCTGCGTCTGCAGCACAAAAGCCGCAGACAATAGGCACGTACATGGGTCTGGCTGGGCGCCAATAAAACTTTACAGAAACAGGTGGGGGCCATAGCGGCCAGTTCCTGACCTAGTGCAACACAGTGTGGATAGAGGCAATTTTAGAAACCTTTTTAGGTTAGCGATCACTAACTATAATAGGAGTTATTCATGGAGTTCCCGGAGTCTGTGGTCATCATTGGCTCTCCAGGGAAGAGCTTAAGCAGGGTTTTCCACTTTTACAGAAAGTTTTAGCGTCTGAACTGAGAGGAGTACTTGGAACTTTTAGTAACACTCAACCATTGAACGGAAGGTGAGATGTGACCAGGTAGAGGAAGGGGACGGTTAGGATGCACTAGAAATGGCTCAGTTCACCTGAGACCAGAAAGGGGGTTTTATCAGAAGACCAGAAAAGCCAAACATTGGGAGAACTGCAAACAGACTGAGGCACCACTCTTTGCAGGGCCCTGAATGATGACGGTGCATTTCTGTCTGGTTTTTGGTGACAGTGCAATACAGTACCTGCCTCTGGTCTCCTGTTTTACTTACACATAGTCAACCACGGTCTGAAAGTATTAAATAGGAAATTCCAGAAATAAACGATTCGTAAGTTTTCAATAGCCTACCTTCCGAGTAACGTGGTAAAGTCTCGTACCATCCCACTCCAGCCTTCCTGGGACATGAATCATCCCTTTGTCCGGCTCATCCGAGCTGTTTATGTACCTGCCCACTGGTCACTTACCTCTCAGGTGTCAGAGCATTGCAGAGCGAGGGTTAGATGCTACCTGCGGTTTCAGGCATCCGCGGTGGATCTGGAAACGTCTCCCCGGGGGCTCAGGCAGGACCACTGCGGGGTAGTGATTGCAGGGGGTCACACGGAAGAAACTGATCTTCCTTTTCTCTTTGGCTGGAGTATCCTTTTCCCGAAATGCCGCTTCTGGGCATTTCATGCGCGTGCAAGACTAGACAGAGAACATGAACCAAATGAGTGCTTGGCACATGTGTCTCACTGAAATGAAATCAGAGTAATTGAGAGTCAGCAAATCGCAGTTTCCGATCACACGGTGGACGTGTCAGGCACAGATGCCAGGTCCGAGTTGCTGTTGGGGGCCAGAGAACCTGCTTTGTTTTTGTTATTGATCGCTTGTATTTGGTGTTTGCACTATTCTTAAAAACAGAAAAGTACACACATTGTCCTACTAGGTAATACTTACACTTCAACTTAGGAAATGTGGATCCAAGCTGGCGTGGTAGATTCAAATCTTAACAGGAATCTGCCCAACAGATATCTGGACCTACACATGTAAAGGAAGCAAATGAGCAAATTGCAGATAGAAATAAAAAGAAAACAGGCACTTCAATTAGTGCAGCAGTTAGTCTGGATTGAGAACTCACTTCTCACTCAACTCTAAAATTAATCTTCTTTGATAATGAAAGGGATACCACAGCAGTGGTTTCAGAACTAGCGAATCTACCAGAAAAATTTAAGAGAGGAAAAAGATAAATCCCAGAATTTTGGATTTAAAGAAAATATTGTTCCTCTTGAATTCTCACTTACCTCCTTTCCCCTCTTTTATTGGCTCTTGCTGTTATCTAGAGAATACAAGTAAATTGTCCTTTTTTTTCCTTCCACTTTTTAAATTAAAAGGCTGTTTCATGTATTGAGACTGGATTTAGAACAAAAGTAATTCTCACCCTCGTTCTGAATTTTAAAAATACGAAGCTGAAAAGTTTTGAGATTTTTTTTTGGTTCCAAACATTTCCCTAAATGTTACCACTGAGGCATGAGTCATGCAAAGTCTTCTTAGTTCTTATCACTGAGTTTCTGATGCAAAAAGGAACTGGCTCTAACCGCAACTCAAGGGAAAGAGCAGTTGCTTTTCTCCTGCTGATAAAAATTTCAGCACTAAAGGCAAGTTCTCCCGATGCTGACATAGCTGTGGGCCCAACAGACAGGTGGAGTCGGCAAATGCATGTTCATTTCTTCCTTTTATGACTCAGTGTTATCACGAGGGACATGGAGAGCATTTCCACAATGCAGCTGTGTGGGGTTCTCCCCCGTCTATCGGGACGACAGCGTCCCTCCCTCCCCTGCCGTCTGGCAGCCGGTGCAGAGCTGAGCAGGAGACGGAAGATCATTCTGGAGTCTTAGTGCCAGGAGAAGTGCACGCCGTGCTCCGGAGCTCACGGCTGCTGCAGCTCAAGTCCGGGTCTCGGAGTCCTTCGTAGGATGCCCGAGCGTGTAGACCCTGCAGGCGGGGGACTGGATAAGACTTGAGAGGTCACTTGGTCCGGTTCTGTGTCTCCTCTCTGGGTCCCTGACAAGTCATTCTGCAGCACGTGACTATATCCTCCTGGCGAAGGGAAACCTAATTAATGCTTTCCAGAGATACTGTTCCAGTTTTGAAGGCCCGTCATCGCTGCTGGCCTCATGGCTGGACTTCTGTCACCTGCAGTTCGATTCCTCCTGTGCTCTCAGCCCAACATCAGGAAGAGAAATCAAAGACGTTGCCGGCCGTTTTTAGCAATCAAACTCCCCTCGGGAAGCAACACCAGTTAATGTAGATACACAGTAATAAGTTATGCTTTTAGTTTTGTCCAGACAAAAAGTGTTTTGGAGAAAACAGAATCCAGAGATGATAATGCCAAATCTGTCATCTTCCCCCGTCGGTGGACTTTGCACCCTTCTGCTTAACCAGACTGAAAATTGTGTAAGTATCCGCCACTGAATGCACCTCATTAATTGCCTAGTTTCACGTCATTTATGCCACCACCATTCTGGGGGCCTCGTGGCTAAATGAAAGGTTTAGACTCCTGTAGTTGGACGTGGCCCTGCTGACACGTAGCTCAGCCGTGCACTTGGCTCAAGCTCCCGCCAGGACTTCTTAATTCTCAAATGCAGTTGAACGCGTGAGAGCAACGGGATTGCAGATTACAGCAAACCGAAAAGCTTATTCCGAGTCCACGGGGGATCCCATTCTGAAGATTCCTGCACCGAATACAGGTTCGATACAGTTTCAGGTCCAAGGTTTTGAGATAAACACAAATACATAATCTATAATACACTTCTTTGATATTTTAAAGTTCGGTGTTTCTTGTTTGTTTGTTGAAGTTGGTCCTCCCTCCCAAACACGTCTTCTGGCCAGCTCCATCCTGTGGACCACGGTCCCATTTTCTTAGTCTTCTCAATAATTTTTATAACCTGAAAAGTATTAGAGGGAATATTACTTAGACATTAAAAATGATATAATAGAGCACGTGGCAAATTTACAAATACTTATGATACAATGCTAAGGGAAAAGGTGGAAATTATACATATCTTTTAAAAATTATATCTTTAAAGCATGATTTAGAAAAAAATGAGAAAACATGAAAAATAGAATGGTGAGATGGAAAGACTATGGGTGATTTAAATTCCTTCTTCCTTCTGCTACTCGATATTGTCCTAATTCTCTTCTATGAGCCTACATGGGTTCTTAAAAGTGAAAAAGCCATAAATATATCTTTTCTATTATATGTAAGTGAAAGGAAAATCTGAACACAAAAACTATAGGAATTTGTTGATATGTTAACCTTCCCTTATAGCATGTCTGTACTTTCTAGTCTTCCTATGTTGGTTTTTAATGCCAGCATGTGCTCACATTACCTGTTTTTCAGAAGCAGTTTTGGTGGAAAGGCTGGGAAATATTGTAACATCAAGTGGAAGGGAATAAAAATGGAAAATGAAAATACTATACGTACTAAGAATTAAACCAGAAGGAGCATCACATACTAGATACAAGGTTGATTTCTTATGTTGTCTCTTTCTAATGGGATTTGACTTAAAGCTTAACTTTTTTGAGCACTTATTCGAGGTCCTGTTGTTATTTCTATACATTACCTGCATATTAAAGATGAAGAAGGTTAGACCTGGGAAGGTCAAACCAATATCTCAGGGCGCCTAAGTGCCAGGGTCGAAACCCAGATCCTCCTCCCTGCAAACGTCATTATGATCGACTGCCTGTTGCTTACAAGCCAAATAATCTCAAGTCAAAAACAAAAACAAAACAAAACAAAACTGATTTATGTACCATAACACCCAACAAAACCAAACCAAACCAAATTAAAACCTGGTGCTTTTCTGCCATCCCTCTCTCTCGAGATTTGTGGCATCTTGAATGGACCTGCCGTCCTGGTCCACACTGTCACCACGGAACACACTTACGTCTCTGCAGAGGTTTCTTTCTTCCCTTCCCCTCCCCCTCTCTGCACACGGCCTGCGATGACCGTGACCCGCCGTTTTGACGGGTCACCTGACCCCTCTGCTGCACCAAATCGGCTGTTAGAAAACGCAAAGGATTCTTGGGTTTGAAATTTCTTCCCTGAAGACGACACAGAGAGCGTATAAGCCACGGCGCTCACGTGGTGAATTCCGTGTTGCGTGACAGTGTGTGGCTGCCTGACTGTGCATCACGCTCATCTTTTCACTTTTCATCCTCGATGATTCAACATCTGGGGCCCAGGAGGGGCTGCCCTTCCCGGGGTGAGTCAACAGGGAAAGTCTCACCTGTACGGGCACCTTTCAGGTGCAAAGTAGCCAAAGCAGACGCCACCCCGGCCACCTCCCCCACCAGGCTCCCCTGCTCAAGGCCACCATTCCCTGTCCTAACCCAGGGCCGGGCACCAGACAGCTGGGGAAGCTCCTAACCCCAAGCCTGCAAAAATTACTCAAATCGCTCAGTCCTAAACCTCCTCGCTCTGTGTCGCCACTGCTTCCCACGGAGACAACAGCGGATGCTCTCATCCCCGTTTGCCCCTCGCACCTCTGCTGCCTGACCGGCTCTGGGGACCCGCTGGAGCCCGGGCCTGCAGGATGTGGCCGAGGACACCAGGGTATCTTCTGAATGACCGTCGTCTCCCAGTCTGTGGACCCCTCATACCCGAACAAGAATAAGATCCGCATCTTAAAACACTCCGGAAAACGCCGGTCTCCTGGCGTGAGTCCCACTCCCTGCAGTGCCACGTGGGCTGCTGTCATTCCGATTGGGACCAGGCAGCGTCAGCTGCGATTCCAACCCAGCTTTACAGCCTGGTCTGGACCATAGCTCAGAAATGGCTCCACCCGTACCAAGAGAGAATTCTTGAGTGTGCTGACAGTGTATCCAAAACCCTTTTGTTTGTCATGCAGACGATGAAAAACACCAGCACGCTGCATCAGTGCCTGTGACACTGCCCGGGGAGCCGCCTGATGCTCCGTCACCGGTCGGCCACCAGAAACCATGGTGACTCCGGCAGCCACTGACCCCTCACCGGCTAAAAGGGAGCATCTAAGTTCTAGGCAAGAACCTGAAGGTCACACCCATGGAATGAAGAGTTGCAAGATGAAAATACAGATGTTTAAGTGCAGCTGCTCTGAGAACCGTCCTGAATGCCTCCCAGGAATTCAGGCTGAGCAGAAAGTGCTCCCAGCTACACAGAAAGCATCGTTTATTTTCTCTCGCAGAGGCTCTCTCCCTCGGTGCCCTCTCCTTGCCAATGTGTGACGTTCTCCGGGGCGATTTCCAGCCACCGCTGCTGCCAGCTGATCACCCCGGCACTCAGCACACCCACCCTGGAGAGCCCCAAGACACCCTGCTGTCAGCCGCTCGCGACGTGGAGCGCTCAGACCCCCGTGTGCTCCCTGGCTCAAACCTGGCAGCGTGGGGAGGCTGCCAGGACAACGCCAGGGGACAGCCAGGGAGCAGCGTGCCAGGGCCAGCAGGTGGCCGTGCCCAGCAGCAGCTCCGAGAGGCAGAGCAGCCTTTCCAGCAGCGAGGACAACCAGCAGGGTGGCTGCCAACACCGCCCTTGTTATCCAAGGTGTAGGCATTGTTATAAATGACATCAGAGCCCCCCGTGCTGTCCTCTTCGGGCTTGTTGGCCAGGTGGCAGCTTCACCTGTCATCACTGCTCCACTAAGCAAAGCGTATGCTATATCGTTTAACTCACATCTGAGGCCAGGGAATTACATTTCTTGGAATAATGTCTTGGAGACACAAATAACAATGAGTTCCGGTATTTACACGATGCTGTTCTCTAAGGAAGAAAATGCACCTGACACAGCTCCTACATCAGACTTAGCCCCCTGCTCACAAGCCACTTAAACATTCTGAACCCTAATATGCAGACTTAGTGTTGTAGAATTAGGGTCACGTAAAAGTTGACAAAGAATCGAGACGAAAATCTAGGGATTCTGAATGTCAGTTTTAGACACCATCCAACACACCAGTTGATGGCGTATACACAGGTCTGAGTGGTGCAATACATTTGTGTCCGTGTCGTATTCACTTTAAATGAAAAGACTGAAAGATGGTAGAATAAAAGGCTCTTTTCTTAATTTTGACCTAGAATTCTGTATGCACTGGGGAAGTAAAAATTGTTCACTATAAAACTTGTTCTAAATCCTTTCAAGAGCAGAGATAATATAGTAGGCAGATATTCTAAGGGATGTTTTCCCAGTGGATAAATGTTTCAATAAGTTGTGATATGCTTCTAAAATGAGCAAGGCCTATAAATAAACATTCTTGCTTGTTTATAACAAATTGAGCACTGCCCTAGTATTTATGGGCTTGAGAAATACACAAAAAAATTTAAGACTGGGTCTATGTTTTTAAGGACACTATAATCTTGTTGACAAAGCAAAACTAATAAAAAGATCACTAGCCAACGTTAAAGGATACTGTGCATTTGAAAATAGACTCCTCTTGCAATCAGACTAGGAAGGGAGGAAAAATCAGTGAGGCCTGGAGTAGTGCAGGGAGGCTGCCTGGAGGAGGAGGGATAAACTGGCTGGACTTAGCATGGGCAAGATTGGAACCCAAAGGCCTCAATACATAGAGCTCCAGATAGGAGTCGGGGTTTCATCTGCCATCACATCATGGTGATCACTGTGACAGCTGCAATCGCTGAGAATCAAGGACAAACCAGGAATTACATTAGAGCCCTGGTGAACAGCCAGGCTGTGATGGTTTCTGGAAGCAGAGAGAGGAACCTAGTGAGTGGCCCATAACTGCTCCTAGGCTCGCTCAAATGCCACCTGGTTTCCTCTCTGCGCCTCACGACTGCCACGTACGTCCAACAAGTCAGACTCACCCAGAGGAAGCAGCAGACCGTATTGCCTTGGTCGGAACCTCCTGCAGCCTCCTGCATTGACAAAGAAAATGCTCATTTTTAGGGCTTTTTAAAACAATCACTACCAACTAAAAATGGAGTGGGAAGATTTGCCTAATCCACGCAATGCCCAGGGGATGAATGCCTGAAATTCTAT
>JAQIFY010001988.1:0-13723 GCA_028533085.1 Varecia variegata | reverse complement strand
GTCACCAGTGGGACTTGTTAAATATGGATATTCTCATGCTCCAGGCCTCTTGCATCCAAATCTTCAGGGGTGGGGGTGGTTGTTAATAGTGCTTCTCTTATTTTGTGTCATTTCAATGTCCAGAAGTTGCACTGGGGAGCTTAGTGGAGCCATAGGAGTTGTTAGTCCCCACCCTGGTGACCTGGCTACTTGTTTTGTTGTGCACTGAAGCATACATAACCAAGGGTGATCAGTGATCAAAGGTAACCTTTGGGACTATTTGCTGCTGTAACAAATTACCACATTTAGTGGGTTAAACAGCATGAGTTTATCATATTGCTATTCTGTATTTCAGGAGTCCATTATGGGTGTCATTGGGCTGTAGGGGAGAGTGTTTCCTGGCCTTTTCTAGCTTCCAGAGGTCGCCCACATTCCTTGGCACCTAGCCCCTTCCTCTGTCTCCAGAGCCAGGAATATTGTGTTTTTTTCTACCTTTCTTCTCTCTGTGCCTTTTTTCTGAAGTCCCATCTTTTCTGAATTCTTCTGCCTCCATCTTTTATTAAGGGCCTTTGTGGTCCTTACATTGGGCCTACTGGGATAATTTTCCCTTCTCAAGATCCTTAACATAATCACACCTGCAAAGTCCTTTTTGTAAGGTAATACATTCACAGATTCTGGGGATTAAGATGTGCATATTTTTGGGGGCAGGGGCGTTATTCTGTCTACCTCAGAGACGTACTAGCCAAAAGCAGGATTGTTTGTTTTTCTGTTGGTGGGTTAAATGTTATGCTAGTTTTACTTTTCAAAAACAATTTCTTTGTTTTTCAAACATGTTTTCAACACCAGTGAAAATTATTTTAAGAAAATTTAAAACATAATTCTTTCATATAACAAATGTTTCCATTTTTACACAATAATTTGCACATTTATGTATGCATTTTCACATTTAAGCATCAGGTTTCTCCGTGAATTATTGGTGAGAGAGCCATGACACTCAAATCAGTGTGGAAGAAGTGACAGGTCCAGACAGGCTTCCCTTACTAAACACCTAACACTGGCAAGACACTGGGCTAAGTGTTTATACATGTGGGAAAAAGTTACTGAACACTGGGCAGTGAAACAGCATAGAAATGTGTTCCTTATGTTTAATAAGATACATTTACTGCATACTTATTCTCTCAGTTTCTGTGCTCTATGCTTTAATCTCATCATCTCAGGTACTCCTTACAACAATTATATGAGGAAGATATATTACGTGTGGAGGAGACTGAGGCCAACAGGTTTGGGAATTTGGCCTAGGTTGTATGCTAGGAAGTGGCCAGGGGAGCTTCAGCACCAGGCAGGCTGGCTCCAGGGTCTTGGAGCAGCCTAGGGATGAGCTGTGGTATTTGCCTCATTCTTCCTACTGCTGTTGCTGCTCTGGTATCCTCTATTCCCTCCTTATAGGGGAGGCAGGGAGGTGAGGGATGGAAGGTAAGGGATGGGTGCGGTGGTGTTTCTCCACTCAGTTGTCCAGAAGTAGCCATGCCTTCAGGGCACTGATTATATTCATGTCATTCAGATTCTTTCACATCTTATTCATACCTTACCTTTAGCCTCAAAGATTTCTTGATTGCTCAAAACTATTTTTATGACAGATGGGTCAATTTGCTTCAACTCTTCACTTGTTTTTGCAAAACTAATTTCGAGGTTAGTCATCATCATGTTGCCCCCATCTGACTGAGGATCTTATCTTGTTATTGGCAGTGCTTTTGAGATGTTCTTAAAGCTTTATTCTTTAAGGTAGCAGTGTGATCTGTAGACCCCTGGGGCTTCCCAAGACTCTTTCAAGGGGTCTTTGGGGTTAAAACTATTTTCATAATAGTTCTAAAATGTTATTTGCCTCATTCACTGCATTGACATTTACATTGATATGCAAAAGCAATGGCGGGTAAAATTTCTGGATATTATTTCCTCATAATAAAAAAATGTCAATTTCACTTAATGTCCTTGATGAGGCAGTAAAACTTAACCAATTTTTAAAAATCTTGATTCTTGAGTATGTCTTTTTAATATCCTCTGTGATGGATTGGGAAATATGCAAAAAGCACTTCTGCTCCATACCAAAGTATAATATAATGTTTATCTTGAAAAATGATGATCTTGAAAAAAAACTGGGTTTAAATTTTTAAAAGAATTAAAAATCAAAATTATTTAAAAATTATTTTTAAAAATCAAATAATGCACAAAATTTTTGACAAGCAAAATGTCAGTATTTAAGGACAAGATCCAACTAACACTTTTATGACTCTGCCACACTTGCCCTCCGCCCCAATCCTGGCATGGGTTTCAATAAAACTTTATTTACAAAAATAGGTAGTCAACCTGTGGGCCATAGTTTGTTGCTTTGATTTTGATTTGGTATTTTTAAAATATTGCATTAAGCCAGGCTGAGTGGCTCAAGCCTATAATCCCAGCTACTTAGGAAGCTGATATAGGAGGCCGAGACGGGAGGATCACTTAAGGACAGGATTTGAGACCAGCCTGGGCAACCTGGTGTGAGACCTTGTCTCTTTTTAAAAAAAAAAAATTGCATTAAAATGTTGTTTTGATTACTGAGTTTTTTGACACCCCCTTAAATTTTATACCCAAGGCAAGTGTACTTGCCTTAGTCTAATACCAGCCCTGCATTGTTCTAAGAGTATGAGATTGATTGATTGAGACAGGTCTTACTCTGTGGCCCAGACTGGAGTGCAGTGGCCCAATCATAGATAGCTCACTGCAGCCTCAAACTCCTGGGTTCAAAAGATGCTCCTGCCTTGGGCTCCCAAGATTTATTGATATTATTAGAAAATAAATCAAGAACAACAACTTTCAAATGCATGAAAGCATGATTTTGGCTTAAAAACTGCTCAAGCATGAATAATCACATCTGTTTCCTTATGTGAAAATTTAACTCAACTCTGGAGGTGGAGCTCTTTGTCGTAGGAGAAATGCCTTGTCTGTAGGCAAGAATAAACCATGTGTAGGGCCAGCCCCACCTCAGGCAGTGTTTCTAACCAGAAACCCAGGAACCATGGAGGACTGTGCAGAGCATTGGGTAAAGACAATGGTAATAAATCCAAGGGCTCAATTTCAAATCTCCTGCCAATACCAAACCTGACCCATCAATGAACCTACTGAATAAAAGTCTGCAGGGTATGTTCCCATCACCCATACTAACCACTCCCACATGGGTTAACTCCCTCATGAGTTTCCTCTCGCTGACTGTGTTCACGTTAAAGAAGAGTAATTGGCAGAGCTAAGGCCACAGGATAAGCAGGAGAAGCTACACTTTCACCCCCTCACCGTGGATAATGTAGACATTCCCCAACTTAGACAACTGTTCCATTCTGGAGGCAATTGGGCAGCTCAGATTTTAATTTAAATCCAAAATGTTTGGATACATGTGTCATGTATGGCAATAATGCCACATATGTAACTGCAGGCATTATACAGAAATAACACAGATGTGTGCAGCAGTTATCCTCACAGCGACAGAGACAGTGTGAGACTTCCTGCAGTCCCTGCTGCCTACTCTGTTCTTTCTTTGATACTAAGCTGAATAACGGCACCCAAAGACATCAGGTTATTGTCCCTGGAACCTGTAAATATTATCTTATTTGGAAAAAGGGTTTTGCAGATGTGATTAAGTTAAGAATAAGGAGATAATCCTGGATTATCTGTGTGGGCCCTAAATGCGATCACATGCATCCTTATAAAAGGGTGGCAGAGGGAGATTTTGCCCACACAGAGGTGAAGACAATGTGAAGATGAAACAGAGATTTGGAGATGCTGGCCTTGAGGATTTGAGTGTTGAAGCCACAGCCAAGAAATGCCAGCAGCCACCAGAAGCTGGCAAGGAACAGATTCTCCCCTAAAGCTTCTGGAGGGAGTGTGGTCTTCTGACGTCTTGATTTTGGCACAGTGACTCTGATTTCAGACTCTGGCCTCTAGAGCCAGGAAAAAATAAATTACTGTTGTTTGAAGCTACCAAGTTTGTGGTAATTTGTTACAGCAGCCACAGGAAAGTGATATATGAAGTCTCTAAAATCTTACAGTGGAACCTTTTGCATAAGGCTGAGAGTGAGTTAATCTGGGTTAGGGGAGCATCTATAATAGCGTAGGCGGGTTGTTAAGTGGATGTGTGCACGCCACTCACTGCGCTTTATCTCCAAACCCCACAGCCCTTTATAATTTACCCATGAGTCACCAAATATTTATTAAGCACTTCCTCTCTCTAGTTCTGCTAGGTGTGGCTATTTGAAGACATATTAGTAGTATAGTGCTCAGAATTTAACAGAAATCCATTGAGCTTCTTCCTGGATCCTCTGTAGGAAACCAGAACCAACCTGTGCTTTTGTGCTTTCCACATCTGCCTCCAGTTGATTGTTTTCCAGCTTTTATTTTATTTTTTTAAGTTTTCCATTTCATGGTAGTTGAGAATTTGGAACTGGCTCAGAGGAAAGAAAGGAAGAAGTGGATGTTGGGGAAGTGCTTGCCTGAGGGGTTCATTTTATAACAGGTGCATCTGTCGTCTCTTCTTGTGAAGGATTAAAGTCAGAATTTAATTAACTTCCCTTGTTAGTTATCATTTACTTCTAGGGCTTCCCCAAAACTCTTACTCAGCTTTATCCTAGATCCGTGGTATTCACTCAGAGAAAACTTACCGGTAGATGACTAACTTATGTTACATGAGTGGCTATCTGGTGCTTTTTAATCTAATCTGACAATATAGAAATGATTTGTTCATCCATTTCTCATTTATCCACTCTAAAAAAAATGCTTTTCTTAGTTTATTAATTTCTATCAGTTAGATCCTGGATCTGTTTGGGGCTATAGCTTCACACTCTTTTTAAAAAAAAAAAAAAGTATTTTTATTTTTTAGAGCAGGGTCTTGCTCTGTTGCCCAGGCTGGAGTACAGTGGCATGATTATAGCTCACTGTAACCTCAAACTCCTGGGCTCAAGTGATCCTTCTGCCTCAGCCTTCCAAGACGCTGGAACTACAGGAGCATGCTACCATGCCTGGCTATTTTTTAAAATGGGATCTTGCTACATTACCTAGTTTGTTCTTGAACTCCTGACCTCAAGCAATCCTCCTGCCTCAGCCTCCCAAAGTGTTAGGATAACACATGAATGAAATGGAATCAGGGCAAGAGAGATGTTTGACATGCTGCATTTAAACATGCAAATTTGGAATCTTTGATGAAGTGTGGAGGATGTAGGTGTGTCTCTGTGCATGTAGGAGACAAAGTTCAGCCAGAAAAAAAGATCCGAGGAAACAAATTTTTGGCTTCAGCCATCTTCCTAGTCACATCAGTATCACGAGAGCAAACGGACTCTTCCTTATATGTCATATATTATATATAGCTGCAATTTTTAGTTTCTTCCCATTTTATTCCCCACATCCTATTTACTTCTATTAAATGCCCAGACTTAGTGATCAGATGTCTTTGTCAGGAGAAAGGGAAAAATGTTTATCTCGGTACCTGTCTCATGCAGCCTCTCTGTGGATATCCTTTCACGAGAAGGTCATGATCTTGGCCTAAGAGACATAGATGGGAGGATGAGGACGAGGGGAAGTGGGACTGATGAGCACTGACTGTTCCTAGTCTTGATTTCTGGAGGTAAAAGTGAAGACTTCCTTAGCCAACTGTTTCATACCCGAACGTCCTGGCTTGCAAAGAGAAGTTTGAGAAAGAAAGGCTAGCACACACACAAGAAGTAGCTAAGTTATCTGTGATAATCCTTTCCCATCCCCTAGTTCCCTTTCTTCCTCTCTTCAAAGTTTTTCTGGCAGATGAAGAGCAAAAAACAAAAGAATACATCTTTTTAAACTCTGCCACTTAAGTATAAAGCCAAGGGAGCACTGGATTTCAGCCTGGAATGGCAATGTACTGTTTGCCCTGATTAAAATGCAACCAGGCTGTAAGCACAGTGGAGTTAGGAACAAAGAGACTGTCATTAATGGTAAATCTCTTATTTTTATAGCATTTCAGTGGCCAGGAGCTGCACTGGAAAGCTCAGAGAAGCCAGGGAGTTGTTAGTCCTCACCTCGGTGACCTGGCTACTTATTTTATTGTGCACTGAGGCATACCAAGGGTGATTGGATAACCAGCAGCAACAGCTGGTAGGGAAAACAACTCCAGAAATGCTTAAATCCATCAAGGGAACAACTTTCTTTTAGACTTCAATTAGGACAGGATTTGAAGTGAGTAAGTACCATCGTTCTTAGTCAGGGACAAAGGAAATAACACAATCTCCCTTAGAAAAATATTAAAATAAAATGAGAGCGACAAAAGGCTTTTTATAATCACATATAGACAAGAGTTGGCATCAATTCTTTGGACCTGAACATACTAGGAGTGAGGGGGCATATAAAACCATTCCCCTCGAATCTTTTGTGAATATTGTCTTCTCTATTAAAACCCCTGAAATTTAATGGAGGCCAAATGTGGGATTCATGACTTCCTGACTTAATAAGACTATTTTGAGTCAGGTCATCTTGATAAATGATCTCTGCAGAAAGATTTTTATTAGAATCTTAAACGTTAAATACTTAAAACAAGTTAGCCACAAAAACACTGTTCCCATCTCCAGTTTGAAAATGCCATATAGTCTAAGGTTGTATGATGAAAAATGTCAAGAAATTTAACTGAAAACTTATTTGCTGAACCCTGAATTAGATGCATAGATACTCTGCTAAACTGTGAGTAGAACTGAAGTGTTTAAAACAAACAAAGAAAGCTTCTGGTGAATCTATTTAAGTCAAAATTGAAACTACTTGTAGTTCTCTAAAGAAATATTTTTGAAAATGAACCTAAACCCAGCTTGTGTTTTATTCTCATTGGGTCCTTTAGCAATAGTGTTTCAGACTAAGTTTGACTAACTTATATAAGGCTTTAAAATTCTACCACATACCAGGAAGAATATAGCAGTCAGCTTACCTACCACCTGAAATCTGTATACTATATAAAGGTTCTCTCACAGCAAAGGCTGATTTTAAGTATGTGCATTTTATAAGTCTGTGTGTGTGTGTAGAATGTTTGCAAATGGCCTGCAAATGGGCTAAAAGAGCAAAGTTCACCCTCAGAATTACAAAGAAAAAATTAAGGCGCTATTGTCAGCATGAGGCTTCCTGTTCACTTGTCATGTTATGCACTGACCTTCCTCCATGGACATGGCAATTTTTCTACAAGGCCAGGGTTGAATTGGACCCATTATGCAGATACTGCAGGATGTGCATAATTACAAACACAAAAGACTTTCATTTCCGGAACATTTGTCCCACAGCCTGAGCAAAACACTAGTATTCCCTTGTGCCTCAAATGTTCTTCCCTAAAAGCTTGGGCTCAGGCCTTCCCATTGTGTCTGGGGAAGCTAATTATCTGGGACTAGAGAAAGAGCCACTTGTTTGGGGGAGGATCAGAGATGACATCAGCCATTTAAGAGGGAGGCAGGGGTGACAGCTGAGAGACTCCATCCTGAAGAAGACTGGCCCAGAAATGAATTTCTATTATGTTGTTCATTCTGGCTAATGGGAGTGAGTGGGGGTAGAATAAGATCCCAACCCTTCTGGTGAATCTGTAGACAAGGGCCACTGCATTGTACATGCATATGTATTTTTCCGCTTTAACAGAGGAGGTCTTATTTTCTTTTAGTACCTTGAATTGTTCTCTCTGCCTCTAAATGTAATTGCGACCTTTGCAGAGTCCATCTCAGACAGTGGTGCATCCAGGAATGAATTTCCGCAGAGCCCTTCCTCTTCAGGGCAGATGTGGGCTCTGATCCCTCTCCTGGGCTCCAGTTTCTCCCCTGGGCTCCACTCAGCCTAGCTACTCAGCCTCCCCTGCTGTTCCAGATAAGTTCACTGCTCCTCTTGCTGTTCCCTCCGCCCGGAGGGCATTTCCTCCACATTTTCACTTAGGACTCTGTTCAAGCATCGCTGTTCTGCCTTGAGCAGGTCTACGCAAACCTACCCGAAGGCCAAGGGAATTGAGAGGTTGAAGACAGAGGCTGAGAAATCCGGTTTCTCAAAAAGAAACGTTCAACAGGGACTTAGGAACAGAAGTTGTGTCTTGGGCTGCCAAGTCATGGTGGATCCCTGAGCCACTACTCCCCAGACCCAGGGTAGCTTACAGAACACAGGGAAGGAACGTGTAGGACAATTGAAGTGGACCCACCAGGGAAAGGCAAGAATTTGCCAAAGGGCGGGATTTATAACATCCAGGTCATTTTGACCTAAGGGCAGGATTTACAGTAAGTATGTGCTCTTACACAACAAATAGTAGATGACAGAGAAATCTGATAGTCTCAGAATTGGGGTTAATCAGAAGTCATCATGGCAGATTAGCATCCAAGATAGAGTTGCTTCAGCCGCCATAATGGCCTCTTCAGCGAGGCCTAGAACACTCCACCCCCACTGTCTAGCTTTTTCCTGCTTTAAATTTCTTCACAGCCCACGTCTCTACCTGAAATTTGGTGTTATATTTATTAGTTTGCTTGCTTGTTGTCTCTCTTTTTCACAGAGGGAAGGGTGTTTGTCTATCTCACTTTTTCGCTATCCCAGAATACAGTGCCTGGGACTTAGTAGGTACCCACTTAGTATGTGTTGGATCGGCGAGTGAAAGATGAACGAGGTATATGAAACCCACTGCAGAGTGACTAAGTGACTCTCATTTATGGGGCTAATGAGCTGTTAGATAGAACCTGAAGGATGGCTTCTTCAGTGAAGTCAGTTTTGTTTTGTTGGTTGTTTTTTTCTTTTTAAAAAAAACAAAATAAGCAAGAAAACTAGGCTGTTGTCTTATCCATCCTGCCCTGTTCTTATTATCTGGCAATTATCATCAGTTTGTGATTTCCCATTATTACACACAATACACATACAAACGTATATACACACATACACAGACCTATACACTGTATACATAAACGTAGATAATATGCATATACATGCATACATAACATATACAAATACATATACATACACAAACACACACTCATGTTTTTTTCTTGGGGGCTGCTTTAAAAAACACTTAAAACTACCCTTTAGGTTGTTGTTGTATTTAAAGGTACTATCATGCCATGGAAAGGTGGTGAAGCACTCTTAAAGATAACTTTTTCCAGTTATCTAAAAGGGAACTTAAAATGTTTTATTAAAACTCCAATATTCTCTTCTTTTAAGACTGTGCTAGCTCAACCAGAGAGGACTTGTGGCCTATCTCTCCCTCAGTGTGGGAAACAAAACATGATAAACTACCCATGCATGCATCAATTAACTAGTTTATTCATGCAAAAAAAATGTAGGTGCTGGGAATACAACTATGAGAACGCTGGACACAATCTCTGCCCTCCCCAAGTTGCGGTTACTGAACAGTGGGGCAATCTGTTACTAGTGGAGCTTTCTGGGAGTGAACAAGAGCACCTCTGAACTGGTCCTGGGACAGCTGCTTCATATTGCCAACTATGAAATAGCAGGGTAGCCATAGATAAAGAATGGAATTAGAATTATTTTGTACTCACAGATGGGCACGTTTACAGCATTGGAAAAATCAGACAGCCCTAGTGATTAGACATCAAAGTATAAGACATGGCATCAAAACATATGTATTTAAAATTTTAATCTTCCCAGGATCCCAAAGAACAAAAAGAAAGGAAAATACTATATTATTAATAGCTATGTTAATTGTGTTAGCCGACAACTTGTACATTTATTATTCATTTAACCCCTGTTGCTTCGAGCCTCCGCTGTATGCTGCTTAAGGCTATGGATATAGCTGAGTGTTCCTGTCCCGTGGAGCATGTTCTACTGTGTGTGGGGGGTGGTGGTGGTGGAGAACATACCAGAAACACAATAGGGAAGTTGATACAGAGTAGGTGTGTTAGGTAATGTGGTAAGGGGGGAGGAGAGAAAAATGAGGCAAGAGAAGGGAATATGGTGAAGTGGGTGTGAAATTTTACAGGGGTCAGGGAGTGACGTTTTGAGAGGTGATGAACAGTGAAGACCAGAGGGAAACGAGGTCTCGAGCCTTGCAGAGATTGGGACGGAGCCTTCCACATGGAAGGAGCAGCAAGAGCCCCTGCGGGGTGACCGTGCTTGTGTATGACTGGAGTGAATGTGGAGAGAAGAGAAGGAGGTGGGGCAGAAGGGTCATGGGGACTCAGACACGTGGGTCCTTGGAGGACTTGGTGAGGATTTTGACTTTTATTATGGGTGAGATAGGAAGCAATTTGGGAGTTTTGCACAGAGGCATGGCATGATTCAATTTGAGTTTAACAGGTGATTCTATTAAAACCGGGAGGCTGCCATAGTGTAGTTGAGAATAGACTCAGAGGAGAGGACAAACGTAGGAGCAGGGAGATCAGGTAGGAGGCCATTGCACTGGTCCGGGCAAGAGAGGATTGTGGCCCGGCCCAGCACGGTAGCTTGGAGATGGTGGAAAGTAACTGGATTCCAGGTATATTTTGAAGGTAGGACTGTCAGAACTTGTGATGGACCAAATGTGAAAAGAATCAAGGATGGCTTTGTTCTGAGCAGCTGAAAGGATGAAGGAGCTGGTTTGGAGGGAATAACAAGAACTTAGTTTTGGACATGTAAACTTAGAGATGTAAATGGAGAGTTCAAGTAGAGTTGGATGTAAGGATATGTTTAGAAACAATAATCCCTACCACTTAGCCCATTTCGAGTAATTTTTTTGTACCAAGCACTTTTCCAAGTGCTTTCTCAGTTTTAATCTAATCCTCTTATGAGCTTTGTACTCTTTTTAGCCTCATTTTACAGGTGAAAAAATGGGGGAACAGGCTGGGTGCAGTGGCTCATACCTGTAATCCCAGCACTTTGGGAGGCCAAGGCAGGAGGATCACTTGAGGGCAGGAGTTCGAGACCAGCCTGGGCTACATAGTAAGACCCTGTCTCTGCAAAAAATTTAAAAATTAGCCAGGTGTGGTGGTGCGTGCCTGTAGTCCCAGCTACTTGGGAGGTTGAGGCAGGAAGATCGCTGGAGACCAGGAGTTTGAGGTTGCAGTGAGCTATGACACCACTGCACTCTAGCTCAGGCAACAGAGTGAGACCCTGTCACAAAACAAACAAACAAAAAACAGAAAAGAAAAAATGGGGGAAGAGATGGATTAAGTAACTTGCCCAAGGCTACAGGGCTGGATCCAGGCTGTGAACCAGGCAGTCTGTATCCAGGATCCTCGCTGTTAACCTCATATAGGAAAGGAGGAGAGGCAGATTTCGATCTTTCTTTCACTGTATTCCTTGCCAGTGGATGTGGCTATGAAGCATGGTGATGGCAGCCACCTCTTGCTGTCTGGCCCAGCCATCAAAGGTCTGGCCCCTGGGAGAAGAGTCGGCTCCAGTCTCAGTACTTTCTTTCTCATTTCAACTAAGCTGTGGCCTGAGGACATTCAACTAGGAACCTGAATAAAATAACTCATACAAGATTTCTAAGCTGAGAAATAAATAAAGTGAGAATAGTTTGAGAGGGCTGCAGGAACTTTGCCTCTCCCAGACACACTTTTATTAGTTTCTCTTTCAAGGGAAACATTGGCATTTTATCTAACAAATGTAAAGAGCCAGTATGAAGATACAAATAAGTAAAATAGCTTTATTACTAAGTAATCTGTCTTTTTTGATATATAGTTTTAATAAGTTTTGTTAACTATTAAACAATGGAAAGAAACATTTTAAAAATGTCTATTAAATTATGAAGAACAGCAGTGCAACCCATCACCCAGTTTAATGAAGAGAACGTTGTCATCACACAGAAGCCCCCCATGTTTCCCCACCAGTCACATCTTTCCCTCATGTCCTCCTTCCTCCCCCCTTATCACCACCCCCCTGAGTTTTGTGATAACTGCATTACTTTTCTTGACAGTGTTACTGCCTACACATGCATCAAGAATGATATGATTTAATTTAGCCTGGTTTTGAACTTTATGTAAATGGAATAATACTGCATTATTTTGTGACTTGCTCCTTTAACAAAACATTATTTGTGAAATTTGTCCATGTCATTATCTGTAGCTGTAGTTCCTTTAGTTTTTATTGCAGTGTATTCCATTATAGTAATATACCACTATTTATCCATTCTGTTACTGATGGACATTTGGGTTGTTTCTTCTTATTGGCAGTTAAGAACATTCGTCCACGAGCATTCTTTTTGTTTTTCTATGAGCATTTTTACCCGCTACCCTGGTGAACATGTGCCAATGGTTCTTTTGTATAAAAAAGGAGGGGAATTGCTGTGCTGTGTGGTGTGTTCATCTTCAACTTGATCAGGTAACACCAAGTCATTTTCTAAAGTGGCCTCTGTTTACTTTCCTACCAGCTGTACATGAAAGTTACTGGGGCTCCACTTCCTCACCCACACTTGGTCTTGTCATATGTTTCTATTTTTGTCTTTGGGGGTTGCAGAAGGGTAAGGGGGAAGAGTAGTAGTGTCTCATGTGGTTTGAATTTGCATTTCCTAGATTGCTAATGAGGAGGTTGAACATCTTTTTTTCTTTGGTGCCATTTGGATTTTTTCTTTCATAAAATGCCTATTCAAGTATATTCCTGTTGGGTTCTCTGCCTTTTTCTTGCTGATTTTAGGAGTTACTGGGGGGTATAAGTGCGGCAGATATCTTCTACCCTGTGGATGGTCTTTTCATTCTTGTTATGATGACTTTTGGTGAAAAGAAGATATTTATTTTAATGATAAGGAATTTGTTTAATTTTTCTTTAATGCTTAGTGGTTTCTGTGTCTTGGTAAAGAAAATCTTTCTCTCCTCCAAAGTCTTGCTGTTGAAAAGGTGGTAGTCAGTGTAATCATCATTCTTTTCTATAAAATATGGGTAATCTATATTTTCTCTTTGGTGGCTCTTTGTCCTTGGTCTTAATATAGTATTGATGTCTACTTATGGATTTATTAGTTATCCTGTTAGAGATGCCGTGGAATTTCTAATCTGACAAGTAAAATCTTTCATAAATTCTGGTAAATTCTCAGCCAGCATTTTTTCAGATATCGCCCCTCTCCCATTTTCTCTCTCCTCTCCTTAGGAACTCAGCTATCTGTGAGACCACCTCACTCTGTCCTCCGTGTGCTTTCATCTCTCTTTCATATATTCATCTTTTTTTCTATGCTGTCCATTCAACTTTGTGTTTACAGTGGTATGTATTTTTTCTTCTCTGGAAGTTTATTAATAGTTCTTTTTCAATTCTACATGTTCCTTTTTTACATTTTTAATTTCTTATTTCCTTAAACATATTAAACATAGTTATATTTTCTGCTTAATAATTCTAGTGTCTGAATTCTTTGCAGGTCTGATTCTGTCTGTTCTGCCCACCTCCTCATCCCTTGCTCGGTCTTGTTCATGGTAACTTGATTTCTTAGTGTGTTTTGTGATTTATTAATTTATGATTTTTTTTAACCATGTGCTCATCAACTTAGGAACATTCTGTCTGAGAAGGCTGGTTTGAAGATATCTTTCTCAAGAAAGGATTAGTACTTGCTTTATCCAGGTGCCTGAGACCACTGCTAACCTAGCAATACTTCAATTAAAGTCTCAGGCTGGAGGTTTTTCAGACCACACAAGTAGTTGTAGCTGCAAACCCCTATGTGAGACAATCTGTGGTTATTAATTCTCAGGAGATATATTTTTCCCTCTACCCTATACCTAACCCTAAGGCAGTTTTCTTTGCTATCTGTAGCTTGAGAGTGGGGGCTATTCCTGATTTACTC
>JAQIFY010001987.1:0-13724 GCA_028533085.1 Varecia variegata | reverse complement strand
AAAAAAAAAAAAAAGCATCAGAAGATCTATTGGATATTTAATCTGTTTCAAAAGCCCCGGGGAAAGTTTACTGCTGAGATGTTTGGCATTCCTTTGAATGCCATATGGCAATTTGGTTGTTTTCAATATTTTACGATGTTAGTAAATATTTCTTAGGTATATTGGCTTTTAGCCAGTGGTGATAGAAATAGGTAGGATGAGGATAAATTACAGCTAAAAAAGAGCTAATTTGCATAATTTTGGAAACAATTAAACAGTTATATCTGGTTTTAATGTAATAAAATCACATGACAGCTTAAAAAACAAATTTTGCTTTGTCATAGATAGCTGGAAAGGAATGGCGGCTGAATCTGAGTCACCAACAGGGAACATCAAACAATTAGCTTTAAACATATTTGGGAAAGTACAACATTGTACAATTTATCCAAGATTTCTAATATGATAGGTAGAATTTAGTCACTCTTTTAACCGTTAAAATAAAAAGTACAAACAGTACCCTAATTCATTGGCTAATTAATCCTTACTAATATAAACATTTAAGTACATATTTGGCTCTACAAACACTGGAGTCCTGCTTTCATACTATAGTTAGGATTAGAATATTGTGATTACAGATAATACTATGTGGTCAAACTACCTGTAGTAGATTGCCTAGATGGCCCCAATTGTTCAAACATCATTTCATCTACATTTTTTTCTCATGTGACTTTGCTGTTCTCCCACTAAATGGGTGGAATATTCCCCACTTCTTTACTTTAACCATGTGATTTGCTATGACCAATGGGATGTTACCGGACAGCAAAAGTGTGAGTGCAGTTAGGCTACGTTCATTGTGACTTGATAACTTCATAAGAAAACCATCTCTAGATAGCTGCTCCCTTGCCAGCCAGGGCCACAGAATGATCACACATAGAGCCCACATAGAAAACAAGGGAGATCCAACTTCAGAGAAGACCCACTCAGACCCATTTCTTGAAGTACAGCCATCCAGCCATGTCCAGCTTACCCCTCCTAATCACAAATTCATGAGCCAAATGAATTAATGTGAGAAAGCTTTCATAGCTCGCATTAGAAAATTATTGTGGCAATGGATAATTGATATACTGCTTTGCAATAATTTCTGCTCATTACTTGAGTAGCTATAATCTTAATATCTAGTTTGCCATTACTAAACATTTTGTTGAATTAATTAATTAACTAAAATATTACCTGAAAACTCCAATATTTCAGTGTGTGTGTGTTCTTACAAAAGAAAAATTTTAAGTATAGTTTAGCAATAACCTTAAGAAAATAGTAACACTGTTGATTTTTATCTGTTTTGATTAAATTATTAGACAATTTATAATAATCTCTGTTTCACAAAAATCTTATGGCCAAGACTGTATTCAAAGTTTATTTTAAAAAATTATTTGTGTTTTTGTTGTAGTTATGTTATCAGTGTAATTAACAGTAAGGTTTCATTGGCTCCTTTTTGTATTTGATTTTAGAATATGCTTTTTGGTCCTGTTTAAGAAATATTTCCTTGAGTTCACATATATTGTCCTATATTGTCTTCTAGAACGTATACTGATTTGCTTTTACATATTGATGAAAAATCCTCTTGAAGTTGATTTCTGAGAAGTTTTAGATAGAGGTCAAATTTAATGCTTGATTCCAAATAGCCCCAACACAAATTATTTAAAAGACCATATTTTCCACTGCTCAGAAATGTCACCTCTGCTTTAAGCAGGTGTCCTTAGATGCAAATATCTACTTTGGGATTCTCTATGGTATTCAATTGATTTATTTTTTTTTTATATTTGAGCCAGTAAGACTCATGTTAATGGCTATACATTTATTAAAATAATTTGTTTTCATATAGGATCCATTCAGGAAATAGGATAAATTTATTATAAAGAATTGTTTACAAGTAAAAGATGATTAACAAAGAAAAGGGATGAACAGGATTCCAAGGGGTCCAGAAATAGCAAATGCAGAAAGCAACTGCAACTTCCAGGGTAAAGGAGTGGGGAAACAGAAGACAGCGGGGAAAGATGGTTGGGTACAAGCTGACTGTTGCTGATCTTCAAGGGCAACTGCAGTGAGCACTAACCTTCTATACTCTGATTCATTAGCTGCCATGTAGAGAAAAACAAAAAGAAAGCAATAAAACACACACACACACACACACACACACACAAAACCACACATAAACACGAACGCCAGAAGCAGGGAGGGAAGCACCTACTCCTGCTTTGGCTTTGGCAGTATTCCTTCAGCATTCAATTATCATCAAAGCCTAATATCTAGCCAGCTGGCAAAAAAGAAATATTTACAAGCTCTGTCTCTCCAGCATCAGAAATCAACAAAAAGATGGCGGATTTAATGCTGAGAGATAAAAAATTGATAACAGATATCATCTTGATAGCTGGTACAGTAATTCCTCCCAACTTGTTGGCTTTCTATTTGTACAAATTTATTGGCTATATATGCAATTTTGTTACATGTATAGCTTATGCAGTGGTTGAGACAGGGCTTTTAGTGTATGCTTCACCTAAATAACACACATTGTAGCCATTAAATAATTTCTCACCATCCACCCCTTCCCACCCCCAACTTTCTGAAGTCTCCGTTGTTTATCATTCTACTCTCTATGTCCATGTGTATGCACTTTTTAGCACCCACATATGAGTGAAAACGTGATATTTGATTTTATATGACTGGCTTGTTTCACTTAAAATAATCTCCTTTGGTTCTATCCATGTTGCTGCAAGAGGCATGATTTCATTCTTTATGATGGTGAAATAGTATTTCACTGTGTAAATATACCACATTTGTTTTATCCATTATTCTGTTGATGAACACTTAGGTTGATTCCATATCTTTGCTGTCGTAAGTAGTGTGATAAACATGAGTGCAAGTATCATATATATATATTTATTTTCTAGCCATATTTATTTATTTATATATTGTCTGTGTCTATATCTATTTCTCTATATCTATCTATGCTACAACAGCAAAGTTGAATAGTTGTGAAAGAGACTGTTTAACCCTTTTATTTTGTATTTGACTATTTACACAAAAAAGTTAGCTGACAGCTGCTTTATATTCTTGTTTCAGTGTCCTGTCTACCAGGTCTATTTTCTGTGTCATTTCTGATATGGTTTTGATTGATTATTATTCTTATTATGAGTCAAATTGTCTTCCTTCTTTGTATACATGAAAAATGACAATTTTTGAATTGAATCTAGACATTGACACTTAAATTACTTTGGTCTTGGCTATTTATAGATTCTTGTTGTCAATATTTTTGAGATTTGTTCTAGGAGACAGTTTAGTTACTTATCAACAGTTTTATTTCTTCAGGTTTATTTCTTTAGGTTTATTTCTTCAATTTCATTTTTTAATCTTTGCTCTGTGACCAGGTATCATTCAATATAGGTCTGCCGAAACAAAACCTTTCAGAGTCCTCTCCCTGATGCCTGTGAATATGAGCATTTCCATTTTGGCTGGTGGGAATAGGAACAATCCCTATCCCTGAGAACTCCATGTATTACTCTTATTCTTTCTGGTAATTCTTTCCCAGGCTTCAGGGAATTTCCCCACATGTGTGCACTGCTCATTACTCAGTTTAAGACTTGGGTTGCACCGTCTATGGATATTTGTAGAGTTCTCTTTTAGGTTCTCAATGAAGTCTAGTGTCTTTAGTCTCCTCAAACTCCAAGCTCTGCGTGGCTTCCACTTCCTGCACCAAAGCCTGAAAATTTCCTCTAGGAAGCAAGCTGTAATGATTGCAGGCCTCATCTTGTTTCTTTCCTGCCTCTCAAAGGTCACTTTTTGTTATCTGATATTCATGTCTTGAGAATTATTGTTTTATGTATTTTTTCCAACTTCTTGGAAGTTTCAGGTAAGAGGACAAAATTAAGCCCTGTTATTTCATCTTCAGTGGTAGCAAGTAATTCTTAAAGTATATTTTTTGCTATGCATAGAATTCTTAATTGTTAATCTCTTTCATCTGTTTCAAACAATCATTTCTTGATTCTAGACTTCCATTGATACTGTTGAGAAAGTCGTGCTTTTTATGTTATCCTCTTATCTTTATGTTAATCAGAAGTTTAATCAAGATGTGTCTAGGTATGCATTTCCTTTGCAGATCAGATTTGCTTATGTTCTTGTGATTCTTAAATCTGTGGTTTGACGTCATCTATTGGATTCAGAAAATACCAGCTATTATCACTTTGAATATTCTCTCTGCCCTATTATCTTTCATCTCTTTTTGTGACTTTACTTGTTACATGCTAGATCTTCTAAAGGCTCATACATTTTTTATCCATTTATCTATTTTTTTGTATATTGTTTTCTGACTAGTTTAGCATGAACTTCCATTAAGATATTACTTTCAATTATTATATTTTCATTTTTTATGGTTTCACTTCAGAAATTCTCAAACTTTTCTTTTTTGTTAATATTGTATACGTATTTTCAAAGCAATGCATGATGAGCCTGTTATCTAAATATATAGTGCATCTGTTTTTCTTCTTCATTTTTTATTTATATGCATATTGTTTTGTTTCTATATATGCCTGTTAGTTTGTGATTCATTGTCAAATACTGAATGAAAATAATTGTAGAAATAAATTGCAGTTTACAATAATATTTCTTTTCTTCAGAACAAGATACCTAATACATGTTGTGACAATGAGACCCTTGGCAGTCTTATGAATCTCTAAACCCCTTCTCAGATTAATCATTTAAAATATTAATATGCATTATAAATTACATAGAGTTACAGAGGGAACCAATTACATTGAAATAGTTATCAATATATTAAGAAAATTACAATATATTAATACGTATTCTTTATTACTATATATTTATTATTTACTATAAGAAAACATAACTATGATTCTAATAACTACTCCAAGTAAACTAATGATGAGCATAAAAATTACCTACAGCTATCTCCAATAACACTGATAATATGAATACATCTGCTTTTTATTGGGGACAAAACCTCAGGCACTGTATATGATATTTTTGTTTGCTGCTTATATTCTTAATGGAAGACAATTTTAAATTTGAGCTGAAAGTCAGTAAAAAAATTATTCTATTTTTCTTTATCTGTATTAGTTTCTTAAGTAGGACTGCTGAAATGATATACCAAAAAACAACAAAAATTTATTATTTCATAGATCTGGCAGCTAGAAATCTAAAATCAAGGTGTTGTCAGGGCCACATTCCTTTTGAAGGAACTAGGGAAGAATCTGTCCCAGCCTCCTCTCCTAGGTTCTGGTAGCCTCAGGTACCTCATGGCTTATAGAGGGATGTCTTACCTTTGTGTTTGTGTTCAAATTTCCCCTTTCAGTGAGGATACCAGACATATTGGATTAAGGGTTCACCCTCCTCCAGTATGACCTTATAATAACGAAGTATATCTGCAATGACCCTATTTTCAATAAAGTTACATTCTGAAGTACTAGGGGCTAGAAGTTCAACTCATTGATTGGATTCAACTCATAACATCACTCAAGCTCATTGACACCAGGTTAAAGACTTCTGTCATAGAGAAGGTGTACATTTTCTTCCACCTGTTCTGGCAATCTGTATAAACACATCCATTTCTGTGAACTAAGCTGTTTCAAAGTTAGTCTTCAATCTCTGTGAGAGCCGGTTTAATCTATTTTATCCCTTTCTTCTTGAATGTAAACGTTCAAAATTCCAAACCAAATCCGGGGGCATTATGAAGGCAACTATTTCTTCTGTAGTGCATTTGTGTACCCATCCTAAATCCCAGCAGCAGTAAAACACACACAAAAAAAAAAAAAAAAAAAAAAAAACTTTCTTAGCCACCCAGCTTCTCCTGGATTTAGCAAATACTTTTAGGAAAATGCCAAATTCCACTCTTACCTTCCAATCTCCTGCTTGATCTTGGCCCATAAGTCTTCTTCTGCCTCATTCCCTCTTTTCAAACTTTTGGTAATTTTCTATATTAGGAGCATTTTTTTCTATTTATCCTAATTACAGAATCAGAAATCCTCTCATAGCTATAGCTGTTTTGTTAAATGTTAAATTAGGAGATATATACACACATACGAAGAGAGAGAGAGAGAGAGACAGAGAATCACAGCAAAATAATTGCTTTTCATTATTTACCATGAACTTACTTTTCTAGCCAACATTTTTGTTTATATCTCTGGGTTCTTTGTAACTTATCATTTATATAACTGATCAGATTTTTTCTTACTAAGCTTTCTCTTAGAAAATAAAGATAGAACGTGTGGACAATAGTCCCTGATCATATTTTCTTGATCTCACAGAACCGCACTGCAAGGTCATGTGTATTGTCCTAAGTATGCTTCAGAAAACCTGCTTTTCCTCTTCCTCCTTGGTCTGGTGGCAGCTCTATTATTTTTCTATTGCCTGGATTATTTTAATATGATTTGTAAATTCTTCTTCAATATTCATAAAATTTAAATAGTGAAACTAAGATCAAAGATTTCTTTATGAGGAAAATTTTATTGAAATTTTGTTGTTTTAATAATCTCATGTTACTTTGAATATGCTCAGATCTGAATTTCTTCCATTAAAGACAACAGACTTTGCCCCATATGAACAGAAAGTCTTCACATATAATAAAGCTTTTTTATTATGCAAAGCTTTGCTTCAAGCACCTTACTTCATTTTTCTCAATTGTTCTTTTCATTTGGTTCCATGATCCTAAATAAAAGTAATTAACTGGCAGGACATGTAAAGGCATTTAAATTATGCAAGCACCCACGGAAAGGAGAAATTTGTATAATTGAGAGTCATACAAAATGTCCTTACTCTACAGTTTTATTCTTTAGAGTCTAAATAGCAGTGTATAAATAACACAGAATTCCAAAGATTAAGGTTCTTAATTAGACCTACTGAACACCTAATCCATAGCTAACTGTTTCCTTGCATTTCTTGTTATAACCTTCCATATTATAAAAGTTAACATGCATGTATACATTTTTGAAAAGTTACTAGCTGATAAAATAATCTCACTACTTTGTGAATTATTCAGGTGGCCTGTGATTTTTCTGATCCTTGGAGTAACTATAATTACTATAACTATAATTTTCTGTACTTTTTACATCACTGTACATTACTATGTTACACATTAGTAATTAGTTCTTATTTTAATTCCTATGACAATATTCTGAGGCATCGTTGTCCGTAATTTATATTTGAAGTATCTGAGACTTCAAGAGGTCAAATAATTTTTCCAAAGCAACGCAGCTTGAGAGATGTAGACAACCTCATAGTCTTAACCCTCTGCTGCCCACCTACTTTTTACTTTTCATCTTATTCTTCCTTCTTCCAAACTGTGACCATATTTGCTCTCAACAGAGAGTGGGACCCACATTTCATCTTTACCCTCCAGATGATAAATTTTCAGAAATGAATATATTCTATAGAATAAATACCACTGGTCCATTTTAATTATACTCATTACCTTCAAGGAAGCTAGTGTTTCTTCAGTTAAAACCCATTTTTATGAAGCATAAATTCAGCCATGCTGTGAAAAACTGATGTTCTGGGTAAAAAGTAATTAACTGTCAGAGTTATTGTTCTTTCAACTAGTCATTTGTATGACTGTGATGATCTACAGCATTATAGTACTCTCTTACAGTTCTTAATTACTCCTTCCATGAAAAAAAAATTAAAAAAAAATAAATACGTAACTGTGAAGAAACAGGGGGATAGGAGCTGGCGTATTTTTGAAAGGAAAGATTCTGAGTTTTATATTCCTATTCTGGGGGAGGTATCACAGAATCATTATGTGATTTTATTCAAAGAAACTCAACAAACCCCAAGAAGAAAACATAAATAAACCACATCAAGATACAGTATAATCAAATTTCTGTTAACTATGAGAAAAATAAAACTTTAAAAGCAGCTAGAGAAGGTGTCATTTATTAGAGGGGAACAAAGACAAGTATCAATGATGACTTCTCTTCTGAAACAATGAAAGTCAAAAGACAAGGAAATGATCTCTTCAAATACTGAACAAGTTGGTCTCTACTAGTCAAAATGTTCCTCAAAAAGAGGGACTATTTATGATTCATTTTCCTTGCCATTGCTGAGAACAGAAATGGGATATTCTTGGTAAAAGATTCTTTAATGAATAAATGAATGGCTATGTGTGAATTGAACCCATAGTCTTTATCCTCTACACCATGTTTTAACCAAGTAAGCTAGTCAGCTCCAGGCCACTATTACTAAAACATTTGTTGTCCTAAAATTGACTGATTCTATCTTATAGTTAAGTATTAAAGATACAAATCTGAAATGGAATAAATTATATTGGAGAGTGCTTACAGATACACCTGTCTCAATAGAAATGAAAAGTGGTAAATTATTTTCATCTTTTCTGCTTATATTTTATTCATTTCATTATTTCTTAAAAGGGTCTAATAAGGAATATATTATTTTTGTTTTAATAATAAGGAAACTAGAAGAAGAAGATAATAAAACTTACCAATAAGATAAACAGAAAACACTGTAGTTAGACATACTCATCATAGAATGTTTGGAAAATGCAGAATAAGCTAAAGAAACAGTATTTACAATACTGAGTTCTATCTCCCAAAGTAATTACCACTATTAATTTTTGCCTGTTTTCCTTAAAACTTCTTTAAAATAGAGTTTAATGGAATTTATCTGTCTTTGATATCATGCAACTCTAAGATTTATAACATTAATCAGAGTTCAATCCATTCAAAGAATATGTTTTAACATAATAGACTTCTTTTAATTTTATAAAAGAATTTTTATCCATATATATAATCAAGTACATTATTTAATATTTAGTACAAATGTATATTCATTGCAATAAGTAATTTTTGAAATAAAAGAACTATATAGCTTGAAATTGAAAAAAATGAATTCAAACCCAAGTCATTTTGATTCCATATTCTATGATCACACTCATTATGCTTCCCTCCTATAACAAAGCTGCACCTGGAAAATACCATTCATGATCCTTGGAGCAGCCAAAACAAGGCTAAGAGTACCAATAATGGAAATTTCAAGGACTGCCAAAAGAAAACTGGAAGTAGTTTTAGACTAATGTATTTAAGTTATTTTTCTCTGTCTTGGCTACTATTTCCAAGTAAAATTAACATTGTTACCTCTGGAGAATTCAGGAAGTTTATTTTGTTTTTCTTAAAAAAAAAACAAAAAAAAAACAACAATATGGGACTGCAAACTAGTACCACCTCTGTGGAAAGTAATATGGAGATACCTCAAAGAGCTGCAAGTAGAACGACCATTTGATCCAGCAATCCCATTACTGGGCATCTACCCAAAGGAAAAAAAATGCGTTCTATAAAAAAGACATCTGCACTAGAATGTGTATAGCAGCACAACTCACAATTGCAAAGATGTGGAAACAACCCAAGTGCTCATCAATACATGAGTGGATTAATAAAATGTGGTATATGAAGTAGCAATCATTACATTAGCCATCAAAGTAATGCCATCAAACATGATGCAGCCACCAGAAAACTCTACTGTATGCTCATGAAAGAATGAGAGCCACAAAAAACAATGGTGGTCTAGTACCTCTTGTATTATCCTGGATAGAGCTGGAGCCCATTCTATTAAGTGAAATATCATAAGAATGAAAAAACAAACACCACATACAGTCACCATCAAATTGATATTAACTGATCAACACTGACGTGCATATATAGTAGTAACATTTTTTTGGATGTCGGGCAAGTGCGGGGGAGAGGAGGAGATAGGTATCTTCACACCTAATGGGTGTGGTGTGTACTGTCTGGGGGATGGATACACTTGAAGCTCTGACTTGGGTGGGGCAAAGGTAATATATGTAACCTAAACATTTGTACCTCCATAATATACTGAAATTAAAAAAAAGCAATATTGAAATGGTATGAGGCTGAGTTAGTTATTTAATAATAGAATAAAGGATAAAATATTTTATTTATAGGTCTTTATTTTCTCTGTCATTGTTTGAATATGCTGTTTTCCCAGTAAAACAGCTAGCACCAAATTTGATTAGCAGATATAGTTAATGATTGTAATAAAATTATAACCTTTCCAAAGGAAAAGAGACAACTTATTCTTCGATATTTGCCTTTTTTTCTACAATAAGAGAAAAAACAATTATATCTGAAATTTTTACAAATGAGGAGTTGGATTGTCTAGAATGATATTTGTTCCAATTTTAAATGTACACAGTACATTTTCAAAATTTTTCTGTTGGTTCTTTTTTGTATACTTTTGAGGTAGACAACTTGTTCTAATTTTATTGGCATACATTCAAATTCATATGCAGAGTTTCTTTTGTGAATCATTCAGAGGATATAGGCTGGGACAATGTCCTCAACTTAACAATATTATCTCTGCTTCACAGATGACAGAACTGAAACAGAAAAGCAAAATGACATGTTCCATGCCACAGAAAGAGTCAGTGACAAAATTGGGATTAGAACTCACTGTCCATGATTTCCAGGACTGAATGTTGGCAGAACTACTCCCATATTTGACTAGAGGTGTTTGTTAGCTTTGCAAACTCCAAAATAAACTGAAATTTATTTATAATACTTGTATGAAAATAAGACTAACCCTTCATTTAGAAATAAACATGTTGCATAGATTTTTATCATCGTAGAAATAGATTTGGATGCAACATATTATACAAGTTGTACCCAGCTTTGTTTGAAAGTGAAGTGTACTGTAAGTTAAAGTATACCAATCTTATACATTCACAATATCATGTAATTAAAGCTGACTATTGTCCATGTCATATTTAGTATGAACCATTTTTATAATGTTAATTTTTTTATTTAAAATGATCATGTCATATGGTTCCATCTAATATACAAATAGATATAAATATAATCATGTAAATAGTTTATTTGTCCTGAAATTAAAATCTTAAATTTATTGCTTTCACATTAATGTCCAAACCTGTCTTCCCAAACTCTAACAGTTATGAATCTCATTTATGTAACATTTCATTTTCTAAGCTTCAGAGAGTTCAAGGAGAGTTAAAATGTCTTAACTACTATTGCCCCGAGACAGTGGTTTTCAGAATGAGTTTGGGACCTCAGGGGATTCTAGGGACCTTTTTGTGGGGTCAATGTGTTCAAAGCTATTTTCATAATACTACTAAGATATGTATGCCCTTCACCACTCTCATTCTTTCATGAGTATACGGTAGTGTTTTCTGGTGGCTGCGTCATGTTTGATGGCATTATTACTCTGATGGCTAATGTAATGAGTGCTTGTGAACTCTCATGTTTTAATTATAAATTTGGTAAATACCAATAGATATTACTACGCAAATAAAACATTTTTGAAATACTTGCTAATTCTAAGAGTGTAAAGGAAATTTCAGACCAAAAGGTTTGTAGAACGCTGTCCTAAAAAGAAAGCAAAAATTAGCAACTGAAACAAACAATGACAAGGAAATGTAATGCATGATAATATAGAGTTATGTATAGAATTCAATGAAGTGACTGAGGATGAGGGAATTCTTCTAGAAACTGGTAACATTTATAAAAATAAGTAATACACTGCTTGAATTTTATCACACTAGCATTGAGGCAACCCATTGTGCTTATGTGATCAGAGCTGACAGGGCACGGTTTTAGAACCAGCAGTAGTAGAACTGAAGTTCTCATGTGGCAATTCCCTGGCTGTAGTGGCTACCTAGTTACTCCAATCTCAGCAGTGTGGAAACAGAATGTATAAAAGTTTAGCATTATAGAAGGTAGCTTCCTAATTTTAAAAGAGAAAGCATCTCCCTGGTGGCCACATCTCAGGTATAGTTTTGGGAGTTGTTCTGTAAAATTCCTTTAGGTTTATATAGGTTTTCAAATAACTCTGTAAGCCGTTTAATACCCTAAAATAAATCCATTTCTCTTGAAACTAGCCAAAAGTATACACTGGCTTTCATCGGAACCTTAACCAATGAACTGTGTCTTTTTAATCAGGAGAAAAAGATATTTTCATGGAAAAAAAGGCTAAAATGCGTCAAGAATTTCCTTACCTCACTCTAAGCATGCTTAATCACAGAAATCTGTATTTTATCAAAGCTTCTCAGATGAGTGCATCAGTTAGTTGGCCAGGTGTTTGACCAATAGTGTAAACACTGAGAAAAATGGTTTTGGCAGCATGGAAGAGATCAGACATGTATTAGAAAGAATTAGCTGGTTTCTATAGGAAATTAATCATGAGATAGAGGAATAAGACATAGGGAATAATTTAGGAATCTGTCAAAAACACAGTCAACATATTATAAAACAACAATGGGGAAATATAAGTGATTATCAATTCAAGAAGCATTTATATGTTCTTTGTGTTTCATGTATGCCTCCTTAATTCAAATATACTTTCCTTGTACAAACTTATTGTGATATAATATTTCACAAGTGCTGTCTGGATCCAGTTTTGCGATCATTGCTAAAGAGACCCTCCCTTCTCGGTGGTTTGCTAAACCTATACTCTAACCATTTACCTTATTGGGCTCTAACATTCCTGGGTTACCACATTTGTGCTCAACCACCAGAAGCCTAGATGCCACACCTCTAGGAATGGCCCCTCCTTCATCAGGCCCATGGAATTATTCAAATTGCCCAATTCATTACAAGCCCTCCAAACCTAGCTAACCCACCGGACTTGCTACATATGTCACCTTCTACTGTCCCAGCTTGCTGTTACCTTTTATCTGGGTGGGTGCAACTCCTGTGCACCCCTGCTTGGAAGCCTTCTCTTCTGCACAGCTGTAAGTATTAATAATAAAGAATTCTGCCTTTCATTTTTCTGGGGTCATTGTGTTATGTCCTTAAATACTATCTTTTACTGAATGTAGAACCAATAAACATGGATCTATTAGATAAAAGCAAATATATATTGATAGAAGAGGTCAGTGAGATGCTATGTTAAAAACTATATGGCAACCATCATTCTACTCCTTGTCTCTGTGACACGAACTGTTTTAATATTTAGCTCCCACATACGAGTGAGAACATGAGAGATTTGTCTTCCTGTGCTTGGCTCATCTCACTTAACGTAATGTTCTTCATTTCCATCAATGCTGTTGACAATTATAGGATTTCATTCTTTTTAATGGTTGAATAAAATTCCAATGATGATTACCAGAGGCTGGGAAGGGTAGCAGGGAGCAGGGGATGAAGTGGGGATGGTTAATGAATGTGAAAATATAGATTGTTAGATAGAATGAACAATATTTGATAGCACAATAAAGTGACTATAATCAACCAGTTATGGTATACTTTAAAATAACTAAAAGAGTGGAATTGGAATGTCCCTAACACAAAGAAATGATAAATGCTTGAGGTGATGAATTCCCCAATTACCCTGATTTGATTATTACACACTATATGCTTGTATCAAAATATCACATGTACCCTGTAAATACACATAACTACTATGTTCCCATAATAATTAAAAATGAAAACTTAAAAAACTATATGGAAATTATATTTTAAAGATAATCTTCAATTTCTTTAATACTTGAATGTGTATCTGTTCTGATTTTGAATTTTATTTTAAGTTTTTCTATTTACAGAAATCACTGCACCCATATCCACTCTCATTGACATTCTCAAATCTCCTTAGCCTGCTCTACTTTACCTAGTGCATGATTTTACTAGCTTCTGACATGCTATATACTTAACATTTGTGTTATGTGTATTGTTTGTTGTGCATTTCCTATTTCCCTT
>JAQIFY010001985.1:0-13725 GCA_028533085.1 Varecia variegata | reverse complement strand
AAAGGAACATATATATGTGGTTGGTCAGACTGTAAACTAGTTCAACCCCTATGGAAAGTAGTATGGAGATGCATCAAAGAACTAAAAGTAGACCTACCATTTGATTCAGCAATACCACTATTGGGTATTTACCCAAGGGAAAAAAAGACATTTTATAAAAAAGACATCTGCACTAGAATGTTTATAGCAGCACAATTCACAATTGCAAAGATGTGGAAACAACCTAAGTACCTATCGATACACTATCGATTGGAAATCGATACCTATCGATTGGAAATTCATTTTTAGAAGCTCCAGGAAAGTGTGATGTAGGTAGACTTTGAAGTACATTTTACAAAATCTGTTGTAAGAAAAAATTGTTGATTACCTGGGGCCTAAGTCACTACAGGTCCAAGCCCTTGGTTGGACCTGTAGGTAAAGTGAGCCAGCTCTACCTTCCACAGTGATGTAGTTTTTTGGAGCCCGGATTTCCAGATAGAAGCACACACAGACATTCTTGGCAGTAATTGGTACTCTAAGGGTTATATTCAATTACAGCCAACGCAGAGTCCAAGATCACCTACAGCAATGGCTTGGCCAGGTTGGGTGCCAGAGACATTTCAGAACCATGGACAGCTCCCGGGAGCCTACCAGCCACCCAATTCATACTAGTTTCCTAAGCATCATTCTCAGTTGTCTGCTGCCCCCTATCTGGAGAGTGAAGAGCAGCACATGAGTGTGTAAGATACTAGAGCCAGGACCCTGCTCTTTAAGCCCCCAACAACACCTATGCTGCACCTGAAGGAAGTTGTAGTGGCCTCTCAATACCCACATCTATCTTTGTTTCTTCTCCAGTGCTTACTTCTCCAGAATGCTCTTGGTACTGAACAGAAGTTCACATCAGCATCAAATATAATTCGTGGCTACACAAAAAATAATAAAGGGGGAACCAGGAAATGTGGGGATGAGAGAACAGCATCCCGGGTGGGCGAAATTGACTGATCAAGGATAAGGTGGCAAAACCATTCTACAAGCACATATTAAGTTCCTATCATATGCCAGGCACTGTGAAGGAAGCAACCAGATTAGGTATCTTTTCCTTCCTCTTTTTAGCTTTTCATTTTTAAATAATCTGAGACTTACAGAAAAGTTACAAAAATAGTACAAAGTGTTTGCATTCCTAATGTTAACAACTTAATTGTAATTCAATCACCAAAATCAGGAAATTAGCATTATAGACAATTCAGGTCTGACCAGCTTTTCTCCTAATGTTCCTTATTTCTTCCAGAGTCTAACCCAGATTCCCATATTGCACTTATTTGCCATATTTACTTCATCTTCTTGAATCTGTGACAGTTCTTCATTCTTTCTTTGTTTTACATAAATTTGATATTTATTATAATTTACCTCATTTGTTTTTTATATTTCATGACACTTTATTAGCAATTATCATAACACTGATTATGTCCAACGGATTAACATCACATGATATTTACTATCTGCATTTCCAGATAGTAAAATATTACTATAGTAATGACCATGAGAATATGCAAAAAGATAATGTACTTCTTTTTTAAATTTATTTTTACATTGCCAGAAAAAGTTGTATATATTATAACCCAATTTAAAAATGGGCAAGGGACCTGCTCGTTTCTCCAAAGAAGACATAGAAATGGCCTACACATATGTGAAAAGGTGCTCAACATCCTAATCATTCAGGAAATGAAAATTGAAACCACTGTGAGCTATCGCTTCACATCTATTAGGATGGCTATTATCCAAAAGACAAAAGACAATACACGCTGGCGAGGGTGTGGGAAAAGAGAAGATTTGTACACTGTTGGTAGGAAAGTAGGTTGTTACAGCCATATGGAAAACAATGTGGAGGTTCCTAAAGAAATTAAAAATAGAACTACCATATGACCTAGGAATCCCACTTCTGGGCATATACTCAAAGAAGATGAAATCACCACCTCATAAAGATAACTGCA
The DNA here is from genome assembly GCA_028533085.1 of Varecia variegata. Lineage (NCBI taxonomy): Eukaryota > Metazoa > Chordata > Mammalia > Primates > Lemuridae > Varecia > Varecia variegata. The sequence goes on along the minus strand of JAQIFY010001985.1, from coordinate 11,755 downwards.
ATCCCATGTTCATTGCAGCATTTTTCACAATAGCCAAGATATGGAAACAATCTAAGTGTGTGTCAATGAACAAATGGGTAAAGAAAATGCAGGAGATAGGCACACACACACACACACATACATACACACATGCACACAATGGAGTGTTATTCAGCCTTGAAAAAGGAGATGTAAGGAGATGTGAAAGAGATGTAGGAATGTAAGAATGCTTAAAATCTACTCTCTTAGCAATTTATCATGACTGATCTTTTTAACTTGTAATAATTAGTTATTTTGTAAAGTATCTCTTAAAATATGGGTTTGTATGATACTTTCTCATGATTATTTTTTGAGGTTTGAGGTTATGAATTTTTGGCAAGAATAACAAAAATGTGATATACTCTTTTGGTGCATTACATCAGGAGTATCTGGTATCAAAATGTCTTATGGGTGATGTTAACCTTGATCACTTGGTTAAGGTGGTGTCTGCTGGGTTTTGTCACTATAAAGTTAATATTTGTCATTTGAAATTGATAAATATCTTGGGATAGGTAGTTTGAGAATATTGATAATATGTTGTTTTTTATCAAACTTTCACCCACTGGTTTTTGTATCCATTCATAGTTATTGCCTGCAATAATTACTACTGTAGTGTTTGCCTAAAGGTGGTCGTGTATTTTCCTCTCCATTATTAATTGAATTCTTCCATAATAAAGAGCTTTTCCATCTCCCCCTTTATTTATTCATTCAGTTATTTATTTATAACACTATGGATTCTGGGACATTTATTTCATGGTATGGGTAATAACCTAATACTGTCCTCATTTATTTTGTTGCCTAAATTGTCCCAGCTTTGGCCATTGGGATGTTCTTACAGTAGGCTCCTGTATCCTCTCAACATGCCCCATCCTTTTTTGAGCATGTTCTTATTTGCTAGCATCACAAGAAAGGTATTCGAGGCTCATCTTGTATTTTCCTTGACTCAGCCCTGGAATAAGCCACTTCTCCAAGGAGACCTGGTTCTTTTTATTGAAGAATGGCATTTATTAAATAGAAACCAAGATCTGAGTGCTAGGGATGTTTACTGCCACTTGGGTGATGTTGCTTAAGTTCTCTCAGTGGTCAGACCTACAAAATAAATGCATGCATACATAAATATCTATATTTATTTCTATAACTGTCTGTATATATTTTAGAACCATGAGTTCATACTGCTACCTCTAATTCCAATCCAATACCACTAAGTTCATTCTAGCTTTCCCCCTTTTTCTTATTTGTAACTTCTTTCTCTGACAGTGAGATACCTGGCTCTCATTATGTACCATTTATTCACTTGTTTGTTCAACAAGTATACACATGTAATAACAGAATTATAAGCACACCCTTTTAAAATGTAATATCTGCTCATATTTCTTCTTGTCACTAACCTTGCAGCATCTTGTGTAAAAATGACCGCTTTCCTAATGTAGAGTAATCTTGATGTCAATTTATGGTGTACGGGTGTATGTTTTTGAGTGTGTGTGTTTTGATTTAGTACCTTCTGTGATTTAAATGCTTCTGCTAGCCCCATTTCCCAAATCTAAACTGGAATTAAGCCAGTAGAAATAGCTGCTATTATACCAGATGACTATAGTAGGTGAGGGAACAGCATGGATCACACAGAAGGTGTTCTGTTTCAGACACTGGCTCCTCCCTCCTCTAACCCTCTTAATGTGTATCCAGATCTGCTCCACACGGTTTGCAATTAATCACCTGTCAGAGTATTACATACGTAATAACCAAATCTCTGTCCCCATTTTTGAAATTCAGCTTCTACAACCCCTGTACTTGCCTCTGTCACAGCATGTACTGCCCTCTATTATAAACTATCTTTTTACTATTGTTGCCATCACTTTCCCACTCCAGACTCTAAGTCCTTGAGGACATAGATAGTGTTTTACTTCTATCTCTGTCTCCATTACCTCTCTTAGTGCCCAGAATGGAGTAGGTACTCTATAAATGTTTCCTGAATGACTAAATGGACATGAGTCAGATTGAGGCAGCTTTGCTTAAATGGTGTTCTTGAGCTTCCACAGAAAATCACCAAATGTGCTTGCTGAAAATGTAAGCCCAGAGCCTTACCTGGAAGTCTTAAGATCCAGTAGGTTGGGGCAATACCCAGGAATAAGCATTTTTGCAAGGAAACGAGGAACTCTTACCTAATTTCAAGTTTGCTAACCACATGGATGCTAGCTCATATAGTACTAACAGGAAGTGCACTCAAAAAGAAAGAGTTAGTTGGAAAGGAGTAATCAGGGGAGGCTTCTTGGAGGAGGAGTTCTTATCTTGGATAGATCTGACTAAGTCGAGAAAAGGCCAGCGTACCTGACAACAACAGGATTGCAAAAGTTATTTCATGACTGCTTTAGTGGTCTGGTGAGTGAAGAAAATTTATTTTTTAGAAATTTTTCTTAAGAGGCCCAGCCTTTCCCTATGAGTATAGCTACTGTTCATATAAAAATGCAAAATATATGTGTTCTGGGCATGTCTTGCCACTAAGTCTCTGGATGACCTTGAAAAATACAATAATAATTACTACTATAGTAATATTATTATCATCATTATTATTACCACTTACCAAATATTTAAAATACCCCATGCACTATACTAAGCATTCCATAGGCATTGCCTCTGTACATTGATCTTAGACATAGTTACTGTATAATTTTCATATTTCATGATGACATTCAGATTCAGAAAGATTCAGTCACTTTCCTAAAGTTGCACAATGAATGGTTTCCTCATATGCAAACTGGGAATAATTTCATCTCCCTCATAGGACTGCAATGAGTTTTACATTATAAGAGTTCCTGGGAAATTTTCTGGATGAAATGGAAAAAAAACAAAAACCTATCAGTGTCAACTCTGAGGAAAAGAACTAGGAGTTGGGATGAAAAGAAGATTAACATTTCCTTGTATATTATTTAACACTTTGTGAAATTTGTGTGAGCTTTCATTATATTATAAAAAAGAATTAGAAAACATCGGGGATAGCAAGGCAAAAAATATATATTGGAAACAACAGAAAGCTGCTACCATGCCTAGGCTGGAGGGAGAAAGAGAAGAGACAGCGTTACCAGATTCCAAGAGTCAGAGTCATCCTGCAGAAGCTGGAACCAAAACATGCTTGTCAAGGGAAGCTGGAGTCATTAAAGAGGAAATATTCCCACCCCATTGATTTTAGGCTTGACCATAGAACTTGCTTTGTCCAAGAGGTATTAGCAGACATGACATAAGAAAAGGCTTAAAATATGCATGTGTAGTTAGACTTTCCCACTTGCACTTTTGCCATTGTAATGCAAAGAAACATGCCCTGGGTAGTCAACTAGTCCCAGAAGAATAAGAAACATGTGAAATAGAGATGTCCCAGATAACTTGCAGAATTGAGGCACAAGGCATATTTCCAACAACCACCACAGCTCAAAGCAGAACCACCTCAGCAGATCCATTGACATGAGATCCAGAAATAAATGCTTACATAGTATGCTACTGAATTTTGGGGTCATTTGTTACATAGCAGTAGCTGACTGATGTGCCTAGCTTCTCCCTTCCTTCTGCTCTCTGGTCTTCCACCTACACTTCCCATTGGCTAAACTCAACCAGAAGCCGCTTGATTTTAGGATGTTGGAAAATACTGGCTTTTTGTGATATAGAGATGAGAAAGGGAAGAGCAAGAATAGATTTGGGTGTGAGTGTAGGAGAGAGCAACTGGGCACTTATCTGTCACAGCTTGTTATAACTTTACAGTGCCTAGCATAAAATAAGTTGTTTAATAAATGGAGATTATTGTTACTCGGCATGGGGGTGGGGGGGGGCATTCTCTGGGAGGAGAAAGGCACACCACTGGGCTCAAAGTCACTTTCCAGGACAGTGTTCCTGGATTCTGTTTGAAGAAGAATACTCCTGAGAAGTAGACCTCCTGAGAGGCAAAGCATAATAATGCCCTCCATGGTGATGGTGATGATGATAGTAATACGCTAACATAGCTAGTGCTTATTCAACATTGAATATGCTACCAGCACAGATTTAAGTTCTTTACTTGTTGTAATTTGATCCTCAGAACAAACCTATGCGGTTGGTACTAATTTATATGTTTACTTTGCCAGTGGGAAAATGGAGGCACAGAGAGGTGACTCCAAATCCCATAGTAAATACCAAGGACAGTATTCGGAGTTCCCAGCTTTCACCACTACAGCATGCTGAGAAAAACTCTGTGGTTTGGGTAGCCGTAATGAAGAGATAGAGTAGGGTGTGTGTGTGTGTGTGTCTGGTAGAAATGGGAGGAAGGACTGCCCCCTAAAACTTAATCATAAACTTTGTGGATTTACAAGCTTTGCTCGCCCTGGGGAAGATGAATGGGGGAGAGACGGCTGGGTGAGGGCACTGCATCCTGGGGCCAGGTGGATGAAGCTGAAGCTGTAAATCCTCTTTTTGGAAGCAAACCCTTCCTCCTGGGGGATTGTAGCTGACAAGCAGGGCAGAGGGACACTGCCACCTGGGCTGTGGACACGACTGAGGAGGGTCTCCTCTGGGAAGTCAGGCAGCGTAGGGACAGAAGGATGCACGTGTGACAAGGGTGGCCCTGCGTTCTCTTCTCAGGTGGAGGACGAGGGGAAGAGCCCCAGGGGCTGCTGCCAGGGGCTCCAGGGGCTTTGGAACCAGGGAAACCCAGGTCTGGGCTCTTCTTGCCATCAGCTGTGTGACTCTGGGGAAAATCATTTCATGTCTCTATGCTGACCCACTGACACGGGCAATTTCCCACATAAAAACTGCTTGATAATATCTCCCTCGGGAGGTTAAAGGGAAGATTCAATCAGATAATGTTTATTTAAATACTAGCTCGGTGCCTGGCATCTGGAATTGTTCTTAACTGGTGGTAATGAGACCAATAAGGGTAGTAAGTTGTTTACCTATAATCAGACCCCAAGCATCACGGCAGCATATTCTGCAGGAAACTCAGTTTAAAGGAAAGGCCTGCTTGGCGTGTTAGAGGTGCTGCAGTCAGGGGATATGCGCATGGGCTTTGGCAACCACTTGGGTTCTAAGTCTAGCCCCACCACTCACCCGCTGGGTGGCCTGCAGCTCGCTAGTTAATGTCTTGAAGCCCAGTGTCTCATCTGCGAAACGGGTAATAACAACAGTTCCTCTATCACTGGGGTGTCGTGAAAGCTCACATCGCACACTTAGCACGGTCCCTGGCTAAGATGCTCATTAGTTGTGATTATCATGGCTCATGATGTAAGATTATCGATCAAGGGTAAAACCAACTTAATTAACTCAAAACCTACTTCTGGCAGTTACCATTGTGTAGTGAGCAACCTTGGACCACAGCTCAGTCTCCCTGTGTCTCTCAGCTTGCCCACCTGCAGCGTGGTGATAACAATGCAATCTTTCTGGTGGAGGTTGTTGTGAAGATTAACTGATTGGGTGCAGGCAAAACACTCAGAATAATGCATGACTTAAATAAAGATTCAGGAACCACGGCATTTTCTTAATTTCTAAAAATTATCTGTTAAGGGGCTGAAAGGGCATTTCATCAGATCACAAAGCTGCTGCACATACACACAAGACTCATTCCATCAGGGACATGAAGCAGAAATGATCAAACCAAACACCAATGAAACACCTAGGAGAAAGGGGTTAAAAACAGGCAGGGGTTATTGATTGGACAGAAATTGAAGTTAGAGGGTGTTTTCTAAGCTCTACTGAAAAGGAAGAATCATACAAACAATTATATCCATAATTCAGAAGAGATTCTTGAAGATTTTCTATTATATATGTATATATAATCTATATGTCTATTTTTATATTTTACATGTGTATGTATCTACATATTTTGAAAATATAAAAATGGAAAGATAAAGAACTTTCCATATATAATATCTGGGAAAATCTAACCTGGTCCATAGATCCAGTGTTGTATAGAGCAGGTGCTCAATGATGTGTTGTTGAATGAATGAACGAATGAGCATCAGCAGCATATGCTCCAAATCGTTAACTGATGATGTACACGAGCTAAAGATCATGGAGACCACTGCTCTACAGAGATCATTCGAATTCCTAACTCAGGAATCCAAACTCTTCCCATCTCAACTCACCTCCCTTTCCTTAATCTTGTTCTTCCATCCACCCACTATCTAGTTGTGGTCGTTCCTCAGTCCCCAAACACAAGCTACTTGCTTCTCTCTTCTCTCTGCCAGAGGTGCCCTTCCTTTCGTCTCTGTTAAACTCCAACTCACCCTTTCAAACCAGATTTAAACTCCCATCCCCTATGAAATCTTTGCTAACTCCCCAACTCCCTCTTTCCTCCTTGTTTTTGTGTCATTTTACACAGATTTTATATAGCTCTGATCACGATGTGTTATAATAATCTATGTTTTAACCTGTCCCTCTCACCGCCACCTTGACAGCAATAGGAAAGTGCTAGGCACAGGGGGGTGCTTAATTTCCATATGTGAGAAAATGAACAAAACAATGAATGAATAAATGAGTGAATGATACTTTCAATTTCTAAATGGACTCCTCAGGCCTCTGTGAAACCTCCCCTGCCCTGCCCCATCCTTCCTGCAAAGACTTCTCTCTCCTCTGAGTGTCCATGGAGCACTGACTGCATCACTGTCTTACTCCTCTTAATCTTTCACCCTTGCTTATCTTGCCACTGTTTACTTTCTTAGGCCTTTCTCACCACTCTCAGCTCCTCTCCTACCCAACCCTCAGAATTTGTGTCTGGCATCACCACCTCCAGCAAGCCTTTCTGCATAACCAACCCAAACTCTTTGGAAGAGCCGTTCAGGATTCAAGCCACGCTAAGTTAGGACTCTAAAACCGGAATAGACTACTACCTTTATGCCCCAAACCCTCGCCATCTATTCGTTACCACTTGATGCATTTGCAACGAGCCTGGAACGCTTCCCACTGTTCTGGCTCTGCTTCCAGGCTGCATGCTGGGACACAGGGAATTCTGTGTCAAACTTGCAATTAACTAACTACTGTACTTAAGCTAATCTCTGCCTAATTAATGACTGCTCTAGTCCTGCTGATAAGGTAGGACTCTCCTGCTCCTGAGCTTGGGTTCCCTGACTTGCCCATGTAAGGAGAAGGATGTGGCACCCAGCCAGCGTTGCGAGAGCTCTGGGAATTTTTAGTTAAATCACAGGGGATTGAGCAGGAGGCTGAATTTGCACTTGCTGGCCTTCTAGGCTCTCAGGAAGTGCTGTCCTGGGGTCCCCCATCCCGTCATCTCCCCCACCTCCCTTAGAGGTGCCTGCAGGTACTTGCCGGATCCATGGGACTATTTGTCAGGCAGTTTTGCTGACAAACTGGCATTGTGCTGGCAAAAACTTTGTCAAACTTTTCTATTTATTTCTTTTAAGGATTAAGGTAATATAAGCATAGTTTTTTAAAATTATACAAAATTAAATTTTCCCATTAACAAAATAAAATATCTGCTGATCATAGAATATTTAGAAAATACAGAAGAGTGAAAAAAAAATATACCATTCTGAAGGTGATCTCTTAAATAATTTTGATACATTTCCTTCCATTCTTTTTCTATGCAGTGTTTTATTCTCAATATTTGTATTTTTGAACATTCTATGGACACCTAAAATCACTTTGACCAGTTTTCTCTACACTAATGGCTTTGCACATGTTCATGCACACATGAGGGGAAATATCAAATATCTTATTCACAATTCAAACAGTTTTGGGATTGGCTTGCTGTCCTTGGTAGGTAGTTTCCAGCCAGCTCTCTCCGTGATAGATAAGGCAGAATCAAAATAGAATGGGAGCTGTATATGGGTCTCCCTTTGTCATCAATTTAAACGTCATTCCCAAGTTTACATTATCCTTTCCTGATTTTTGTTATCACGATAATATAATCCTTGTGGCTATTGATATAAGTTGGGCTTGGGAGCACAGAATTAATTTGAATGCTAACTCTGCCACTTGCTGTTTTCATGACCTTGAACAAGTCACCTAGGCCCTGGGACCTTCACTTTTCTGATCCATAAAAAGTAAACGTAATGCCCATCCTACAAAGATTCCTGCTTTGAGTCTTAAGTGAAGATAAATAAGTCAATAGATGTAAAGCATTTTATACCGTCCTTGACAATTATCAGAGTTCTGTAAGAGGTAGATAGTTTTTATGTATGTCTTAAGACATTTGGGGTTTTAGACTTGCTGACAGTAGCTATCATTCATTCAGTCATAGCCTTTTATTATTACTAAGTGTCTGTTCTGACCTAGGCTTTGAGCTAAGTTGGAGATATGCGAAGATTAAAATTTTTGACTTGCCTGTGCATTTCCCTCTGCTTCTTCTGAGAGGCCCAGACACTCCAGCCTAAAAGCAGGAGGCTGGGAGAGAAAAGAGATGATGAGCCATGGCAATGGCTTCAGGCCAGGCAACGTGCATGGGCCGCGAGAAGACGGGGCTCTGCCAGCCCAGCATCCCTCTCACACGGTGGTGCTGCCGGGTAATGCATCTGTGGTGTGAGGATTCCCAAAACATTGTTCCTTCATTTATACTAATCACAACTAAAATCAGTGGTTTGCCCAAAAAGACCCTTAAAATCTGGGCTCTGCGCAACTCCCTTTATGCCCAGCTCAGATTCTTCTCCTCCTTCCTTGTTGCACAAATCCTTACGGACGCCTCTCTAGAACAGCATCCAAAATGGAGCTCATCAGAACACTGGTTACTTTTCCCTAGCTATGATTTGTTTTATGAACAGATGGATGAGTTCTTTATTTCAGTATCATTATCGGGGAGTGGGACTCCATTACCAGGATGCGGCTTCATTCGGGCAAAGTCTACGCACATGCACAGCTGATCTCACTTTTGTGATCCCAAGAATATAAACCCACATAGCTCCTCTTCCTTGTTTTCTGGTGCTCCATCTGCTCATATGCTTTTTTCTACATCCATTCATGTATCTTACTCTATTTCCATTAACTGATATTGATAATTTTTTCTTGCCCGACATAAAACATTTCTCTCGTGATCAATTCTGCCTATTGCACAGAGTTCACCATGGAACCAGGGAGACAGACATAAAATCAAATATGGAAAATATCATTAAGTGAAGCAATCTTGCATCTGTACAGCGTGTGCAAGTTAGAGCAGAGATGTAGGGGAGAACAGTTAATTCCACTTGGAGTGATCAGGAAAGGCCTCTCTGGGGAGGGAGGATTTGCACAACACTGCCAGATACCCCCAGAATGCCATCAAAAAAACAAAGAGAGAGAGAGAGATCTGAGAGAAGGCTCAACCCAAAGCTGTGACATGTGCCAAGACACAGAGGCCTGGACCATGACGGGGCGCCAGGAGGTATTAGGCTCTCTGATGTGGCTAGAACACAGGGATAGTGGGCCTGACAGATAAAAGATGAGAACAGAATAGGTTTAAAGCCAGACCTTCAAAAAGACATAATAAGAACATGGAAATTATAATAGTAAGATAGAATGTTTTACAAGACATAATAGTAAAATGGAAATCAGAGTATCACGTTCATTGTTAGGTGACTCCGTAACATATCAATAGGGCTCTGGGAAGTTGGAGGAGCATGAGGGCAGGTTCAAGGCTAAAGTAGTACCTCCACCTCCTTCTTTCACATCCCTAACCCGATACTCACCCCTTTCAGCATATTAGCTAGGACCCCTCCTCATGCCTTCAGGGAAAGCAATCCAGGCCCCCCCTAGACCTATGGCAGAAAGCTCAGGATGGCGGCCATGCTGAGGACTGGGCTTCCAAGCAACACCAACTCTATCTTCTCACAAATGTGGCCCAACCCACGACCTGAGCTCTAACCAAGCAGAACTCTTGGAGCAGTTAATTGGAGGCTTTCTCCCCATTTAAAGGTGAGGTGTTTGAGCATTAGAGGGGCTAAGCAACTTGTTCAGAGTCCCACAGCTTGTAATTGATAGAGGTAGAATTTAATCCTAGGACTGTCACACTCCAAACTCTGCACTTTTAAACACATTTTAGAATGACTGCTGGTGATTGGGTGGAGAAAAGGTTGGAGGAGGTAGAAAGGAAAGCAGAACAAGGTAAGAAGAACCTGAATAAAAGCAGCAGCCATGGCAGGGAGGAAGGGAAGGAGAGAGATGGGAGAGATATTTCGGAGAAGGAATGAACTGGATTTATTAACTGAAAGTGGAAAATGAGGAAGAAGGAGTCGTCCAGGCTGCTGCCTATGGGCTCGGAGGGCAGAAACGACAGCTTTGAGAGCTCTGTAGCTCAATGTCAACTGTCCTCCCACCCAGAACGTCAGTGTATCTCGTCTTGAACTTGTTGAAAGTTTTCCCCAAATACCAGGACACCCGCTGCTGGCTCTACCTTCATCTCTAACTACCTCAAACCCTGAGACGATTTAGCTGCTTTATCCCAAGCTGCTCTCACCTTCGATTTGCCAACCAGCTCTTCCTCATTCTTCACTAATCATTCCTCAAGACACGGCCCATGCACTGCCATTTCTACTCCAGCCAGCTCCAGCCCGACAGAGCTGATTCCCCCGAGCTCCTGCAACACTGCTTCATGGAGATGGCAAACTGATCATGTACTCTAGATTTGTATCTCCACTACCCGGCACAGTCTCTGGCTCGTGGGAGGCAAAGGAATCAATGAAACTTGAGATTTACATGTTTCCTCCTATGAGAAAAGGGAATGGGAAGACCTATCTCAGAGGATGGTTTTGAGCAGAAAATGTGATAACAAAGATAAGAGTGTACAGGTTGCATTGTGCAATGCACCTGGGAGGAAATATTGTTGTTCTCATCGCCACGGTTATTCCCAAGGCCAACATTCAGGAATCCTTCTCTCCTAAGAAGAACGAGATGCAGGTCGTGGTGAGCAGAATGAGAAAACTGCTCTAGGGACCCTGGACGAGCACCAGGCACTGGGACTGCAATTGATGGGGCATGCGGGGACCCGGCAGGGAGGAGAGCAACGCCAGAGGCACAACCCAGGCTCCTACTGAGGAAGAAATCTCAGGACTTTCCTCAAAACCAGGACAGTAGCAACTACTGGAACATCAACTACTGGAATGAATGAAACACAACCACCAGTGCCGAGATAAACCCAGGCTGCAGCCGAGGGTTCTAGCTCATCACTTTGTGTTGTGATACATCAGGCTGCACTCAGATTACTGCAGGATGCTGGTGGAGTGGAACGAGAAGGGAACCGAGAAAGCAGCTGGCCGGTGGCAGAGCAGAACAAGGGGTGTCTCTAGTACCTGGGAAAATCATAATGAGGGCTAAAGGGAAAGGGTGAGTTTGCACAAGGGGTCAACACTAAAGCTGGTACAAGGGGGCCTATTTTCAAGTGGCAACTCCTGCTTGGTATGATGGTATGGAGAATATAGTGTGTCAAAAGCGTCGGGCAAACTAAAGACTTTGCAGGAAAGCCCTAGATTTATTTTTTAAACTATTTGAACTTAAGTGTCTGCTTTCCAGAAGAATTTCTGTCTGGAAACCTATGCAGCTACAGCCTTGAACTGAAGTTGAAAGTGAGCATTTCCTGCATAGCTTTAGGCTGATTTGTCAGACCATCACCTGCCCTGAAACAGATTGCTCCTAGATGAAACCATCCACCCCCTCGCTCTACGAGGTGCCTGGGAAGCATGGAGTCACAGACAGCAGAGATGCAGGGGAAGTATGAATGGACTCCCCGACCTGAAGGGAGGCTCTGATCAGTGGGTTCTTGAATATGTAGGAAGGGCCCGATAGACACCACAGCAACCTT
>JAQIFY010001984.1:0-13726 GCA_028533085.1 Varecia variegata | reverse complement strand
TTGTTTAACTCTATGGGAAATGAAATGAAGCAGGAGTTAAAAATGAAAACACTCAACATGAAGTAATGTGGTGACTGACCTGATGTTTAAATAGGAAGGAAACATACAGGGCTGGGATAGTTGTTCAACTTGAACAAAAACCAAAGACACAAATTTAAAAAAACAAACAAACCAACCTTAATTTATTAAAGACAATGAAAATCTTTGAAGTGCCTTAATTATTCTGTTTGGATCAATAAAATTTATTTTTCTTATCTCTCTCTCTCTCTCTCTTTTTTTTTTTTTTTTTTTTTAGCATTTGACAGATTACTTCACGGAGCCTTGATATAATTTGGATAGTCACAGATTATATGGGTTAATGGAGTGAGTCTATGGTAAGATTTGAATCACTCTTTATAAAAACAGGTGATTCATGTACCACCAGAATAATTGATTAGCAGAAGACATCTAGTAGTACTCATTATACTCACCAAAGTGATAGCTAGGCAAACATAGCACTCAGAAGATCCTACCCAAAGTGACGCAGTGTTATGCCAAGTCAGTATGTCAGGGCTATGGTGAAGCCAGGGAGGAATGATGTTTGCAGATCCAAGAAGAGAGGCAAATTGTATCATTGTCAAAAATTTGTCAGTAGGATAGTCAGAGGGGAGGAATCCTGGTCTGAGAAGTAAATTTCCAGGTGTAAGAAAGAGCCTCAAGTCCCAGAAGGGCCAGATTACTGAGCAGGTAATAAAAGCAAGAACTTAAACACAGGGATCAGAACATGGATTGAGTTACCAAATGGGTGGTACCTGGGTTTTACCAACAAGGCGGAAGCAACTCCGTTCAATCAGTCAGTCATTCAGCCATTGACCAGTAGTCAGTCATTGACTACTATGTGTGCCACCAATATACTAAGTCATGGCGTACAAAGGACAATAAGATATGGTCACTGTCCTTTAATTGCTCACAGTAGAGACTGATACACTAGTTTAAGACCTAACTAGGAGCAGGTGTCACAGAGTGATGAATGCTAGAATAGAGAACTGGCATTATCTACAGCTTTTCTGCCAAATGTCAGGATTGGTCTTAGAGATGAGAAATAAGGGGTAGAGTTTGCAGATGGGGATCAAGTAATTATATCTATGAGGAAAAAAGTTTGTAAAAGGTCAGGAAGTGTCAGGGCCTGCCTCTCCTAAAACAGTGTATGCAGGAGCTATATATAGCTGGCATTTTCAGTCTTGGCTAGTATTTCCCTGCTCTGGATCCTGTCATAGCTTGAAAAGAGCAGATGAACAAATGAGTTGGAGTTCTGTACTCTCACCAACAGTGGGCTTCACACATTTTAGTTAATTTGAACATCGAAGAATTTCATAGAGGAAAATACGTAGCAAGTAAAACAATCTTTTTGCCGTTGAGGGGAAGCCATACCAGGAAAGACAGACATGGTAAACTATATTTTTCTTCTATTTGCTCATTTCTTTAGAAAGGAAAATCTTGATGATTAATTTACCTTCTAAGTGATTCTTTAGTTATTAGTGTCTATGTGTGATTTCTGTGTGTCTTTCTCTATGATACTTTCTTGATACCTATTGTTTGTACTAGTTGTAAGGATGCAACCAAAACAAATTTGTCAATTCACACGCCAAAGGATAGGGTAAGAAAACAATGTAACAAACATAAGCAGATTTCTTTATTCAAGTCTGCCAAATATTGAGTTTAGGCCATTGTTAAGGAATCTGTTAGGTAGCATGGGGGTGGCGGTGATCAACCCTGGCCTAGGAATCAGGAAATTGGGTTTCAATCCTACCTTCTCCTTCCTTGCTGCCTGACGGTGGCCAAATCCCTTAATGGTTATCTACTAGTTTTTTCCTTGGGTCATGAAGATGTTATCAGCTTTTAAATGAAATGATAATGAGATAAATACAAATGCTTCTGGTGGGAATCTACAGCCTTCTTCAAAGGCTCTCCCACTTTTCCTCCCAGCCTCATTCCCACGCGATCCTTCCAGGTCTCCTCACCTTCAGCAAAATGAAATGTTTTGACCTGGGGCACTCTTGTTCAGAACTTTTTCCTTCTATTTCCATTCAGGAACACTTTTGTTGCCTCCTACTATCTAGAATGTATGAGGACACAAAGCAATGCTTCTAATTTGCTTTCTTAATGAGTCTGGCCCAAGGAGAAGACCTGGTTGCATTTTTTTTGGTGCATTTGGCTTTGGGCTTTAGCCAAAATTCAACAGTATGTGAATTTTTCTCTCTTTTCTCTACATAGTTTGGACTGATCAGAGAGGTGGGTCTAGTAGGATACTTTACAGTCAGCAACTTATTTGCAGGGCTTCCATGCTAAAATTTGTGCTTTTGTTAGACATAGATAAAGCAAATTTAAATTTCTAGAATGATTTCAGATTATTACAGATTGCTAAGACACTGATTCACTCTTCTCCATCAAATTTCCTCAGGGGTATACTACTCTAATTATATACATTGATTAGTCTATTCTGTATGCTTCTTAAATAGCAATCATTTTTTTGAGAATATGCTTCTGTTATCTTTAATTGTTAATAAATATTGTTACTAAAAACAAAGCTAAAAATTATTAATTAAGAGTCACTTTTTAAATGAAATGTCTTCTTTTTATTTTCTTTATTTTTTTTTTAATTTCAGAATATTTTGGGGGTACAAACATTTTGGTTACATAAATTGCTTTTGTACCATTTGAGTCAAAGTTATATAAGTGTGCCCATCTCCCAGATGGTGTGCATTGTACCCGTTAGGTATGAATTTACCCATCCCTTTCTCCCCCCTCCCACCTGCTTAATTTCCAATGAATGTTATTTCCATATGTGAACATAAGTGTTGATCAATTAGTTCCAATTTAATGGTGAGTACATGTGGTGTTTGTTTTTCCATTCTTGTGATACTTCACTTCGAAGAATGGGCTCTAGTTCCATCCAGGTTAACACACGAGGTATTAGTTCACCATTTTTTATGGCTGAGTAGTACTCCATGGTATACATATACCACATTTTATTAATCCACTTATGTATTGATGGGCACTTGGGTTGTTTCCACATCTTTGCAATTATGAATTCTGCTGCTATAAACATTTGAGCACAGATATCATTTTTATAGAGTGTCTTTTTTTCCTCTGAGTAAATACCCAGTAGTGGGATTGCTGGATCAAAATGGTAGTTTTACTTTTAGTTTTTTGAGGTATCTCCATACTACTTTCCATAGAGGTTGTACTAGTTTGCAGTCCCACCAACAGCGTATGAGTGTTCTTGTCTCTCTGCATCCATGCCAACATTTGTTGTTTTGGGACTTTTTTATAAAAGCCATTCTCACTGGAGTTAAATGATATCTCACTGTGGTTTTGATTTGCATTTCCCTGACGATTAGAGATGTTGAGCACTCTTTTCATATGTTTATTGGCCATTAGTCTATCTTTTTTTGAAAAGTTCTGTTCATGTCCTTTGCCCACTTTTTAATGGGGTTGTTTGACTTTTTTCTTGCTGCTTTGCTTGAGTTCTTTATAGATTCTAGTTATCAGCCCTTTATCGGATGTATAGCATGCAAATATTTCCTCCCATTCTGTAGGTTGTCTATTCACTCTAATGATTGTTTCCTTTGCTGTGCAGAAGCCTTTAAATTTGGTTAGGTTCCATTTATTTATTTTTGTTCTTGCCGTGATTGCTTTTGGGGTCTTTTTAATCAAGTCTTTGCCCAGGATGATGTCTACAAGAGTTTTTCCAACATTTTCTTCTAGAATTCTTATAGTTTCATGCCTTAGGTTTTAGTCTGTTATCTATTGTGAGTTGATTTTTGTGAGAGGTGAGAGGTGTGGATCCTGTTTCAGTCTTCTACATGTGGCTATTCAGTTTTCCCAGCACCATTTATTGAATAGGGATTCTTTTCCCCAGCGTATGTTTTTGTCTGCTTTGTCAAAGATCAGATGGAAATATGAAGATGGTTTTATATTTGTGTTCTCAGTCCTATTCCATTGGTCTATGTCTCTGTTCTTATGCCAGTACCATGCTGTCTTGGTTACAATTATGTGTCACAGGTTTTAAATATTATCAATATTACTAGCTCCATCGTAGGTAAGTAATCAAAGTTCAGAAAGGTTAAATAAATTTACCAGGTCAAACCATCAATATTTTTTTTCTGTCAATATTCAAGCCCAAGTCCACCTTACTTTAAAATACAAATGCTTTCTATCATGTTTTGAGGCAAACTTTAAATTATAATCTTAAGATTCTTGCCTTAAACGTACACATTTTAAATGAGCAGATATTTTTGTCTCCTGGGCTTGGAACATATTTTGTGCTCAATCAATACAGAATAAATGCAGAAATGGGTCACAGTTATACTAGGAAAGAGTGTTGTGTGTATATTTTGGAAAGATACTGGAGAGCTCTTTGGAGCATGAAGACAATTGTGGCTTCTCCTGAACTGACACTGACTGCTCATGACTCCTCTGTGGGAGGAGGAGGTGGTTTCCTAGAGGAAGGGAGTTAAGCAATAAAACCACAGAGATTTGCTGATACATTTGCTAGACATGACTTCTGGTCATTTAGGAAACTATTTCGTGGCTTCATCAATAAGGTATTTCCCAGCTGTGTCACTGCTTCCCATCATCATCTCTTTCACTGAAGTCAAAGGCTTCCTGGTCTGCGGCAAGGAAAATTACTCCCTCGCTGCCAACCCAGGTCTCCAGCCCACTTGACTGCAGTAATGAACAGAGGAAATAAGCAATACTTGGGAATCAATTTTTGCAAGGCATGGGCTATAACTCATCCTTTGATTCTGCAATGTTGTCTATATGTAAGATTATCTGAGCATTCTCAGTAATAATTGTCACTACTGTTTGCAAAATTACCACATGGAAGCTAAAGCACTCTCTTTGCATGGGAATCATATATTTTCTTTCATAAAATCTTTATCACTTTCTGATGATAAAATAATATATGAATGTTAGAGAATATTATCTTTTCTTTTTCCGTATTTTTAATTACTATAATTATACCAATACAGCATATGCTTTATATACACATCTTAAACATTTTCAATTTTTCAGGAATTCAAATTCATAATATACTATTATCCTGAGAATACAAAGAACACAACATGGAGGAAGATTGAGAAAATAGGTTCCCAATGTTTAGTCAATAATGATTCTACAGACTTTGCTTTTAGTGTTTTCTACTGGAATTTTAAAATGTCCTGCCATGGTTCTGCAAGAACAGAGCTGCCTAGAAGAGGAGGCAATGAAAAAAAAAGGGAGGGGGCCCAAAATTAGAAAACGCTAAGAAGCAAATCCAAGAGAGTAATGTATTTTGAAACGAAACGTAAGGATTCCTTTTAGCCAGAGTGTACACATCCAAATAGGTGCTAAGGGAAGAAATTATATCCTCCCAGTTCATCCTCAAAATTGCCTAGTAACAAACAGTCTGGATAGCACTGTAGAGAAGTGGAACTCTCTTCACAGCATTGTAGAAGGAATGGTAGGGCACAAGGAAAGAAAAATTTGGAGAGAGCAACTTACTTTTGAGATACCCTGGGTGATGGGGGTCAAAGCCTTGGGCAAAACCTGTCACAGGTAAAGCTGTGACTCTCCAGCTTCCTTGATCAATGACAATATGTGTAATAGCAGTTTTCTGTTGAAGAGCTAGTTGGATTGAAAAATCAGTGCTTGTGGAGAGGGTACAGATACCCATGCAGCAAGGTAACATGGATACTGAGCAAGAGTGAGGTGTTTTTACCCTCTCTGCTCCACAGTCAGGTTAAAAACTCTATACCCTTCAACTTTAGGTCAAATAACAGGGCAAATACAAATTAATGCCATGCTTCAAATGCATCAACTAGATGGAGCTGTAGGAAATGAAACATTTGTACAGATTGTTACTTGAAAAGCACAGCCTCTTGAACCTCCTTCATGGCAGAGACACCCATTGGTCAAAGATGTGGTACTATTCAAACAACAGATAAGAATAGTGGAGGTACCACCAATGCAACCCTCTTATTATAGGAAGAGACATGTAAACACACGAGAGGGTGATGGATCTGCACCCACTGGACATTTACTGAAAAGGATAAGCCTGAAGGAGGCTATATAGCAGAGACCCAGGAAACAAGCCTTTCTTCATACTTATTCCTGTCAGGCAGGTGGGAGGGGGGCGGAGGGGATGCGTATATTCACACCTAATGGGTGTGGTGCTCACCGTCTGGAGGATGGACACACTTGAAGCTCTGACTTGGATGGGACAAAGGCA
Source organism: Varecia variegata (assembly GCA_028533085.1). Lineage (NCBI taxonomy): Eukaryota > Metazoa > Chordata > Mammalia > Primates > Lemuridae > Varecia > Varecia variegata. The sequence continues at coordinate 7,473 of JAQIFY010001984.1, read as the reverse complement.
ATATACATAACCTAAACATTTGTATTCCCATAATATGCTGAAATAAGAAAACTTTAAAAAAGTCTGAATTTGTAAACACTGAGGTCAGCTTATCCAGTTTTAGGATCTTGGGTTAGTAGAAAAGGAAGTTTCAAGGTTTTTGTCTCCCCTGAAATTGCTAAATAGGGCTTCACAAAGAGGCACACAATAGTCATGAGACGATTCTGATATAAGTTCAGGAATTTTAGAGATGGAGAAAAATTTTGTAGATGTTAGAGGTCATAACTCCTCAAATAGACACTGACATTGTGAGCCCTACATAGTCAGCCACAAGTATGATAAGATCCACTACTCTGCTGCCTTGGTGGTAAGCAGGAGGTGACAGATACTGTCTTGACTCTCTTGGCTATCCAGCAAGTAACAATATAGGGGAGTGGCGTAGACCAGCTTGAATGCAATGGAGAAGCTACAAAAAAGATTGTCCAGTCATTTTGGTTCTGGGGAGAAAAGGAGTTCCTAATTTTCCTTACACATTGGTGCCTTCGAGATCATTTTTATTCCTCAAATCTGTCCTTAATGTTCTGCCAACACTATTTAGAACTGGACCCAGTTGGGTGGCTGTGGTGCCTGGTTTGGAACAGAGCTGGATGCACTGCTAAAGTTTCCCCACAAGTCACTACTCGCAGAAACTGGAGCAGGTGCTGATGTCCTGACAAGAGCAGGATAATTCAAATCTAAAAGGATATTTGCCTCACTACCTCCATGGTTAGATTTTGGAATGGGTGGTGGGGTGACTGCTGATGAAAACCGAGGAGAATGGTGGGGGAATAGTGGCTTTGCCTCCAGGTGGGGCAGAAGTAAGCTTAGGCCCTCAGCCCCAGCAGTCCTGGGTTAAGAAGCACCTCCTTTCTTGGCTGTAACGTTCCCAACAATCAACTTGAAGGTCTGTTCTTCCTTGAAGCCCACATCCAACTTGGGACAAGTGTCTACTTCTTGAGATTCTTTGGAAATCTCAGAGTCCTGCTTTACCCACTTGAAGTGATCTTGCAAAGAGACAGTAAAGTCTAAGGCATCTCCTGGATCTGTGACGCCAGTGCCTATGAAAGCACTACGCCCAGTACCATCCTGGATCCAGATCACAGAGTAGCAGCTGGAATCTGTCACTGTCTCCACAACAATTCCAGGAAATTGTTCTACTGGAGTCTGAGCAAAGGGCTCCCCTGAAACTTTATCCTCGAGTTTGATATAGGCAATTTTGCCTTTGAAGTGATTCAGAGGTGACCAGTCCAATCAGGCTGGTTTAATTTCCAGTCAGAGGCCCTGTACCCACGGTTAGAGGGCTGGGGTGGGATCTGGTAGATGCTGGGTCCATCTTCAAAGGCAGCACAGACTCTTACTCCCACTCGGCCACCAGCTGGGCTCCGCTTGGTGTTAGAGGATATTATGACATACAGAAAAGTTGACAGAACAGAAATCATTTACAATTCCACTACAATAAATAAGGCAATTATTGCTAACATTTTGGTAGATTTTCTACTATTCTTGGTAATTTGGGGCAGCTGAGATCATACTATAAATATAATTTGTACTCTGTTTTTTGTCTATTCACTTAATATTCTGTGAATACTTTTCTAAGTTATTAAAAATGCAAAACTCTTCTAAAAATTTTTTAATTTGATGATAGACTCCTGTCAATATTAACTACTGTCTCCTTCCTGAATGTAAATGCATAATGATTATATAATATTCTTTCTCTATAAATCAGTCACATTTGTCTAAGGTAACATACCTGGTTATTTACAGAACTAGGACTAGAAAAATTTTCTCTTATTTGACTAAGGGTATAATCCAAGTAAGTTTTTTTTTTGTTGTTGTTGTTTTACATTCATGATGAAGGGTAATATTAAAAGTAGAAATGAGATTTCGATTAAAATTATTCACTGTTAAAGAAGAGCTTCAAATTCTGTATATTGAGTCATTTTTTTCAAGCTTCCCACAACATCATTCTGTTTTGAAGGAGTTGAACCCAGGGAAAGAACAATGCCAGTAGTATACTCTAATGGAATTTATTTTGCCTGTTAAAGAATACATCACCTTTGTGTCTGTATCAGACGGAATATGAGCAGAGTTTTAGTGACAAATGTTATAATGTTATGCATCTACTGTAGGTTTGTAGGACTGGGTTATGTTGTGGTTTTAATTATAAAAATTTGATCTATAGTTTGAGTATGAGCATTGAGATCCCCTCATCCCAAACTTTTCTTGTCATTTTTTATAGATGAAGAAATAGGAATGTGAAAGTATAATCATTTTTCTGAGGTCACAGAGGGAGATGATTACACAGCTGGAATGTAAGCCTCAGTACTTTGCTGAATCCTTGGCTTTGTCCACAGGCCCAGTTAGAGGCATAAAGCTTTTCTCTTCCTCAGCAGTGACTTTGAGTACCAGCTTTCAGAGATTTATTTGACATTGAATCTAAGCTTTGTGACCAGTATTTAGCAGGAGAAGGGGAGGAATTACTTATCCTTTGGCATACTTTAGCATGCAAATAAATCCTTTCTCTGCCTTGTGGAAGAGTCTAAAATTATCACATATACAATATATCTTTTATCAATGGCCCTGAATACAAATGTTGCTTTGAAGAATCCACATTTAGAGGCCTTCTTCAAACATTTACAGTGCTTCTTTTTCTTAGGATTAGAACTTCTATCTATTGTCATTTTAACAAAAAGAGATTATGAATTAATTAGTTAATTGATTCATTATTTAAACTCCTATAGTCTTTCCCAAATGTTTTAATATGGCTTACATTGTACACATGTATACAGTGAAGCTTTATATTTTAATAAAAAATTATAATCACAAAAAGAGAATATTATTGTAACCATATATTCAATTAACATAGTTATATGATTGAGCTTTCCTTTTAGCTCCGGGTTTTATGAAATCTCATTTAAATCAGAATGTAATCTCATTTAATTAATAGAAACAGGATAATTTCAAGTGTGATACACTTTTTCTGTACTAATGCTTAAAATAAATTTATTCCAAGTGGCCACTTCATAATGGGGTATGAGCATTGTTTAAAGACAATGACTACGGTTGTTTGAAGGCTAAGGAAATATTCAATGCTACTAGATGTTTACTGGCTGAAAAATGGTCAGCCGATATGCTGTATAGCGTAGGCAATAAAATTTGAATGTGTTTGCCCAACACACTAAGCAGTAAACAGGACCAAGCTTGAAAGTTTGTTGTTTGCTTGTTTACAATTTCTGAATTTGTAAGAAATACGACAATGAGTCTGATGCAGTAGTTCTCAATCAGGGGTGATTTTGTACCCCAGGGAACATGTAGCACTGTCTAGAGACAAATTTACTTATCATAACTAAGAGGAGTATGCTACAACCATTTAGTGGTTAGAGGACAGGAGTGCTGCTAAACATCCTAAAATGCACAGGGTACCCCCCACAACAAAGAATTATCCAGCTCAAAATGTCAGTAATGCCGACATCAAAAAACTCTGGTCTAAGGAATTCTGGTATATTGTTTTTTCCAGTAGTTCCCCTATTTATAAAAGAGAATGTGAAGATTTCCCCAGAAATTTCCAAGGTTTTCCAAGTACTGTTTATTTTCTAATCTTTTAATACTTATTACCTAAGTACCCATAAACTGGTTAAGGAGAGTTAGATGAAATCACACTTATTTATTTTTCTCTGATGAATCAAGGTCACTACTATGATTTTTAGAGGCCTTGCAGAGAAAACTGGTCAAGATATAAGATTGACCTTCACATTGAATCACCCAAACTGGTAATACTCCCTGGAAGTTCCCTATTGAAATATCCTTAACCTTCACATAATCCACAGGAAAATTCCTCAGTCAAGGAGTCCACTCTAACTGGCAAGCCTATCATTTGGCAGAATTATCTTTTTTGCTCCCTTGCTGGATTTAGTGTCAGAGACCTGATTACAAGTCTTTGCTCCCCCATGACCTAGCCCTGTGACCTAAGGCAAATTACAATACCTTTGTTTCTCATGCCTAATTTCATTAAAAAATTTAGCAACTTTATTGAGATATAATTGACATATAATAAACTGCACATACCAAGTGTATAATTTGATTAAGTTTTGATAACGTGTATACACTTACAAAACCTTCACCTAAAGATAATGAACACATCCATCACCTGCAACAGTTTCATTTGTCCCTTTGTAATCTCTCTCACGTACCCCTCGCAGCTCCCTCCTTTCGTCCCCAGGCAACCACTGATCTGTTTTCTGTCACAGTAGATTAGTTTGCATTTTCTAAGAATTTTATATAACTGGAAGAGTCAAACAGAATGCCTTGTTTTGGGGTCTGTTTTTTTTCACTGAGCATAATTATTTCAAGATATATTGATGTTGTTGAGTTTATCAATAGTTCAGTCCCTTTTATGCTGAGTAGTATTCTACTGTGTGGATAAACCACAGTATATATATCCATTCACCTAGTGGTGGACATTAGGATACAATACTCTTTTTAACTTTTTTTTCTTTAATAAAGTTTTTTACTATCTCTTTATGCCTACTTTTGTAAGGGTCTATTTTTCCTGAGGGATAATCAAGGAAAACTCTAAAAACCTAATCTCTATTAACCCAAAAATATTCCTGAAATATAAGGAAATTTTGTGAAATTTGACATCTCACTTTGAACATTTTTTTTAAAATAGAAATATATTGGATAAACATTAAAATGAATGACTACAACTAGCACCACAAAAACAATAAAAATGGAGGAAATAATGACAATGCTAACTGCCTAAATCATCAGGTGTTTTTCTCACATCTTTTAAAGCAATTGGTCTTCTCAGGTTCTCAGCTTCCATTTCGCTTAGAGAGTGGGAGGAAGAAGGGAAGATAAAAATCACTCAGGAAGCATAAAGGACTTGGCTTGTTTAAGTTGGGTAACTGCCCAGTTCAAAAATTAGAATAATGAACTGTTTTTTTTTTTTTTTTACCTGGATGAAATATTTCTCGTGTTTCAGATTTCAGCATTCTAGCACCCTTTTGGAAGGCTTCCATCTCTCCAATTAGTTGCTAGTGAAAAAAAAAAAAAATCTGCTTCTCACAGGATGTTTGATTTGGAAGCTATTGATTAACAATCACCAGCCAGGATATGGAGACACTTGTTTTGATCTTGCTAGTTTTGAGCTTCCAGTCACGGTGCCTGTGAGGGCTATGTCAAAGGTTACATGTCAAAAGCCCTAAAATATTAAGCAATTTCTGGTTACTAAGGAGTTTTTTAACAGAAGGAAATCTGCAACACGGGAAGCTTTTCGGTCTGCGAGGTAAGTAGAAGCAAGCAGGACACGGAAAGTATACGCAATAGGCAACTCCCCCCGTTAATCTTCCACACATTCCTAGACACGGGTGAGTGTCTAACCTGGACCTTTACAGTGGAATCTTCACTATCACTGCATTAGTCAAAAAATGTACCTGAAAAGCATGTCTTAGAGCTTTTTTTTAAATAGCCAATTAAGCTATCTACTGGTAGACCTAATTGATTTGATAACATTGAAGATATTCTCATGGGGAAGCTGATTACAGTAACAATTTAAGTTCTATCATCTATGGAAAATTAGTACAAACATCATTTTTTTTTAAAAAGGCCCATTTCTTATCTTTTATTATTGGAAAATGAAAAACATATTTTTCTAGTATTACTGAGAGACGCCAAAGGACCCACCCAACTCCAAAGCTACTCACTGTTCTTTCCCTTAATTGCTTTTACATCATGTCCAAGTCTGAGCATTTGCACTGAACACATGGTTGATAAACTCTGCCAGGCTGAAGGATGCTTGTCTGTTTTACATTCCTCAGCCTGTGAAGAATTTTTTTCTGCTTCACATGCCTAATGGGGGCAAAGGTCAAACCTCCTCAACTGCAGATGAGGTCATCTTGCTGATTGTCTGCAGCTGATCACGATAAAAACAGGGTCTCCCATGTGACCAGTTCTCCCCATTTAGGAGCAGTGATGTCATCTCTGGTGAGACAGGATGAGACATGCGACTTGTTTTAAATTGAACTACATAAATTTTTCTTCTGACTTCATTGCAACCTTTTACTTATTTTAGAAAAAGGACTAGTTTGGTCATCATTTCAGACCAAAAAAATAAAAAAATAAAAAGACAAATGAAATTGAGGGAGCTTATATTTTACAAGTAGTCATTCATATCTATTAAGTGAAGCCATATGAAATTGCCACTTTTCTATATCAAAATAATTGAATATTGGCAATCTCATATGGTTCATCCTAATACTTCCAAAGCACTTTTCATCTAAGAATATTAAGTGTTCTTTCATGAGCTCCAGAGTCAGGTAGCCCTTAGTTTGAATTCCAATTCTTCCATTTATTAGCTGGCTGGCCTTAAACTTTAGGATAACTTTCTGAACCTGACTTTACTCAATTTTTTAAAATGAAGAACATAATATGTAAGTCACAGGGTTGTATCTAACATGAGTAAAGTCCTTAGAAGGTCACTTGCCTATAGGAGACATTCAATCCATGGTGTTAGTAATAATAGCAGTAATACTGGTAGTACAGTAGCATAGGTTCCTTAGCCAAAGCCCTTAGGGTCAGATGTGTTTCAGAACTCATAACTTTTCTTATTTTAGAATGGTACTTGCAGGGCCCTGTGCAAAATGAAAAATGCAAGGCCTCTTGTTAAAAAATTAAGGGTTTCAAGATGCAACAGCAGAGCTTTAAGCCAAATGCTGGGCCCTTGTTAAGTATGGGGCCCTGTACAGCCACTCTGCTTACATAGTATCTCTATTTATACCCACAGCAAGGGCTGAGGACAGTAGTCAAACTCGTTAACATTTCCCCAGTGAAACGTGTGAATACTCACACCAAGTGTGATAAAGAAAGACTGTAAATATCCTCCTGTTAGTTCAGGTCAGATTAGCACCAAACGAGTTTATCATAAACTTAGAGAAAATTTATAGTTTTCAGAGCTTTTTATATTTCAGAATTTCAGATAAGGGATTACAGTGGGATTTGCATTGAAATTTCCAGGCCAGCGACATATTGGGCATTTCTGTGAAAGACTTAACGGCCAGTCAGAGAATATTGAAGTCAAGGGCAATGGGGTTCCAATCCTGTTTTGACACATATTAATTGTGAGACTTTAGGCAAAACAGATTGGAGGAAGCATTATAATGTGGTTCTCTAGGAGCCTAGGCATAGGGAGAGAATGGATGAGAGGGAAATCAGAGCCTGAATTTATTGGTGAATGGATGGACAACAAACTTCTAAATACGACAACAATCAAACCCCCCTGTCCTCTCGGAAAACCACCCAACAATTTGACTTCCTTTCCTACTCATTTGGAGTTCTGCTTTTACATGATTTCCTCTGATACCTTCTCATCATGGTGTTAACAACTGTTGTGCTAATATAATTTCTTTACAAATATGCTGTAAATGCAGAATGTTCTTAGGGAGTATAACTGTGCCT
>JAQIFY010001983.1:0-13729 GCA_028533085.1 Varecia variegata | reverse complement strand
AGTGCAATGTGCACTGTCTGGGGAATGGGCACGCTTGAAGTTCTGACTTGGGGGGGACGGGGGTGGGGGCGGGGATGGGTGTATACCTACAGGAGGAGTGCGATGTGCACTGTCTGGGGAATGGACACGCTTGAGGTTCGGACTCGGGGTATTGGGAGGGACATGGGCAATATATCTATGCAGAACTTTTGTACCCCCATAATAAGCTGAAATAAAAAAAAAAAAAAAAAAAAAAAAAAAAAAAAAAAAAGAAGTGATATCTGGGAACAAACAGCCTCGATCATAATCATCAGTTTGTAAGGCACACTACGCCTTGTTTGAATGACTCTCCTTGGCCTGGCTATAGTCGAATTGAGTCTCAACAACACATAAATACTGAGGTGCAGAGCTTCAAGTGGATAGAAGATTACCCCTCTTTGATGCCTCAAACTAGCACTGTTCTATAAGGAAGTGGCTTCTGACAATTAGAATTTTTTTCAATTGAAATGTTATTAAAAACCCAAATGTGTAAAACAGAAGCAGAGTTTTTTTTTTTTTAAACTTTTTATTTTAAAATAATTATAGGCTTATAAAATTTACAAAAGTATACAGATAGGTCTCGTATACCCTGCATCTAACTTCACTTACAGGTAATATCTTACATACAACTCTAGTATAACATCAAATATCAAAGCCAAGAAATTGTCATCAGTACCATCTACAGATCTTCTTCATTATTATATTTTAGTGAAACTTTGAAAATACTGGGTTGAGTAAAAGAAAAAGTCTCAGATATTACTGAAAACATAACTGAGGTGTGTACTGTATTGTGGTTGCTTAGTTTTTGAATGTTTTGATGCCTGTCATAATAATGCCTGCATACTACCCATTAATCAACTGAGAGAAAATATGCTCTTGTAACAAGGTTTTTCATGTATATTAATGAGGGGGGATCTAAATTGGGGGATATAAATCCGTGTTTCAAAGACTCTTACTGACAATTTTGTATTTTTAGGCTGACATCTTGTACAATCTGATTAGATAACCATTTTTAAAAATTTTTAAGATTGGATGGCTTTCCTAGAATCACAAAACATCTCAATCCTCCTCTTTAAGAGATTTTCAGAGACTGAGAGGGCAGCTTTCAGGAGTACTGCTGTGTACAGTGTGCTACGAGTGTGCTCAGCCATGAACCAGAATGGTCATTGCAAATGAGTCACCCCACACTGCTCAGTGTCCTCTCGTTCTAAGTACCTGGAGGGGTGTTTTCATCTTGGGCTTTTAAAAAACATTAAAAAAAATTGTTAACACAAATTAATTCTTCACACTATGTTGTATACTATGTACAGTTTATGTAAAGTCAATTTCAGCATAAATATATTCAGCAAGTGACAGGGACTACACAGAAATTGTTCTATTTTTAGAGAGAGAACACCTTAAAATGCCATAATAAACATTCCTTAGGGCTTTTCCATGTACCATACATTATCACATTTAGTCTTCCTAAACTTTCATTGTGATAGGTATTATAAATTTTCTTGATAATTTTAAAAGTTTTCAAATGAGGAAATGGGAAATAGAGTCTTCAAGAAATTAGGTTGTGCTATATCATAAGGCTAATAATAAAATCTTGGAGAATCCAAGATTTGAACTTCAGTTGAATAGTGAATCAGTGCTTTTCACTGCTGTGTAATGAGTCCTCATAGGACACTGGGGAAACTTTTATTCGGTGGGTTACAGGGGCTCCTTAAGGCCCACACAGGGTCCTGTTTATCAGGCAATATCTCGGTACCAATACTGTCATACTATTCACAGACGTTCTCAGGGTCTCTTTCTGCAACAACTGTTCAAAAGTCAGACTTTAATTTCAGCATCTTCTCCCCCAACTATCAAGATCTCACCTACATTTCTTACTTTGTTTCTAAATGTTGCTGCATGTAACAACGAAAAACAGGGATTTTAAGAAGTATAATTCCTTTCATGTTTCTCAAACAGAAATGGCCTCTGTAGACACTGTCTACCTAGGGATGCTTATTTTTTCAACTTTGTGGGACTTATCATCTTCCCAGATAAGGCACTATAGCACTAACTAGGCTGAAAAGAATGTATGCCTCTTGTACTAAAATGTACTCTTCTTCCGGGTACTTGCAATATTCTAGCTACAAGCAGATTGGAGGAAAGGGCAGGTGTTTTATCCATTCATTCCCATTTTCTGTTACATCAGTGTAGATGTAGGTTCTATGGGATCTACAGCTCATACAATTTGGCAATCTCTCTTTAAGAAACATAACAGAAACTCCTTTCATTTTTACAACACGAACACATTGTTAAGGCTCCTTCCAGACCTTAGGAAGACACCGTGCAGGGGTCTCTGGGAAGTTTAAACTTCAGTAGCTTCACGGCAAGGACAATCTCAACCTCTGTGGGATAATGCTGCTCTCCCGAAGTGATAGAGGAAAGAGATCATGGCATATCATCTGTTTCAGAAACAGACAAAACTTGAGAATTCCCTAGAGAACGGAGAGGGCTAGCAGTCAAAGGGAGGGGCATAGGAAGCCCCTGGGGAAGATAAACCCCAGGCCTAGCATATATATACCTGGCATCTGGCAGAAAATTTTATAAGTGTTTATTGACTAAAGGAATGAGCATGGAGGATTTCCTCGAAAGGTCTCACAGGTAGATTCATCTGATCTAATGAGCCAATGAATGAATTCTGCATTGGTAAAATAATCATGTTTTAAATTAAAAGTTAAAAAAACCCAATTCCCTATTTCTCTATTTTAAATATGAAGTAGGACTTTGACTCTGTGACCATTCCCTGTATCCAGGATGCCAGATCAGTTGTCCTTGCCACTCCGGAGAATTTGAGTTCATGACAGAGATGTGCAAATCTGTACCCACATATGGTCAGACAAGCCTGGTAAGCAGAAGGACATGGCGAGCTGTGAAGTGCATCTGTCCCAGGCAAGATGCATGCCCAGAAAAAGTGGATTATGTCCGAGTTTTAAGATACTGTGGTGTCCAATTTATTCATAATACGTTTCAAGGCAGAAATCCAAGGATGCGTAAATGTAAAGAAGAGAAGGAATAAAAGCAACATTTGAAACGCAACGAGCTCCAGATCATTTTCATCAAAATTATTTCCCGTTGCTGTCACTCCCCTGGAGCAGAGGTTTTTGTCAGGAGGCACGAGGCCAATGCAGTCCAGGTCCTGACAGTGTTCTTCATCCGCCCAGGAAATATATAGTGGGCCATTCGTACCATCTGCCACCCAGGTGTCAGTCCTTGGAAGGAAGAGAGGAACCCACAAAACCTCGTTGAAATGCTGTTTGGAAAAGAGTTGAATCTTGCATTGGGAAAGAGACTGGGAGCTACCGAGCATGAGGAAGAGAGAGACCTCCTAAAAAGAGCACGAAGGAAGCAAAGAGTTATGTTAAGGCTCTGACAAATGAGAAGAAATTCTTCTGTCATCTCCCAACCAATTGGATATAATTCTTCTTTTTGGAAATCATAAAAAATTCAATATTTCTCAGGCATTTTGTAGTGGTTGATATTTTACTCTTTTTGTGTATAAATATCCCCTTGTAATAATATTTGTGCACTCTTATTTTCTGTGAGAACAGAGGGCAAGAAATTCCTGTGTTAGAAGGAATCCTAATCTTGACTTCATCTCAGGCTGCAATAAAAAATCTTCACTATAGTTGCCCTCCTTAAGTAATTATGATCTTTACTTAGAGACTGATCCAAGTCGCATACAGTAGTCCCCATTATCCACAGGGGATACTTTCCAAGACCCCCAGTGGATGCCTGAAACCAAGGGTAGTACCCAACCCTATATATAATATTTTTTTTCCTATGCTACAGACCTATGCTAAAGTTTAGTTTATATGTTAGGCACAATGAGAGACTGACAATAATTAATAATAAATTAATAATAACTAATAGTAAGATAAAACAAATGTAACAATGTACTGTTCACAGTTCCATGGATAGAAGATTCATTCTCATTGTAGATCTTAACCTCAGCATATGATGCTTTTTCTTTCCTTATTAAGTCAAAAACTTTCACCTCTTCAAAGGAAGCACTTTATGGCTTCTCTTTGCCATATTCAAATTGCCAGCATCACTACTCTTGTGCTTTGCGGCCATGATTAAGTAAAATCAGGGTTACTTGAGTACAAGCACTGTGCTGCTACACGGTCAGTCTGGTAATGGAGACGGCTACTAAGTGACTACACCTTGGATACACTGGAGAAAGGAATGATTCACATCCACCGGCTTGAGATTTCATCACACTACTCAGAATGGCATACAGTTTAGAACTTATGGATCTGCCATTTAACATTTTCAGACCACGGTTGACTGTGAGTAACTGAAACCCATGGAAATCAAGACTATGGATAATGAGGTACTATTTATTATATTACAACTTTTACACTTGGTGTTTTAAGTACTAACATCTTTGGTCTCTAGGAGGTATCCACTTTATTTGCCTTAAAATAATACTGCCTTACTTCCAGTTAGGACTGCTTAATACAGAACACTGAGAAGTTTTTTTAATTATTTTTATTTTTAATTGATATAGGTACATAATAGTTGTATATATTTATAGGGTACATGTGATGTTTTGATACAGGCTTCAGTATGTGTATTATGATCAAATCAGAGTGATAGGGGTAAACATCACCTCAAGCATTTATTATTTCTTTGTGCTAGGAACATTCCAAGTCCACTCTTTTAGTTATTTTAAAATATACAATAAATTATTATTAACTGTAGTCACCCTATTGTGCTACCAAATACTAGATCTTATTCATTCTAACTGACTGCAACAAAACCTAACTTGGGGCTTGGGAGAGTAAATAAGGACTTAGTCTGTGTTTCTCAAATTTGAGTAATGCATGTTTCCTTTTTAAGAATAAAAAACAAATTCTGGATTGTGAGTATTAACGTAAATGAGTTTTATTATAATGTTAAGTATTTATGAACATAAAGCTAGGTATAAACTCCACCTGCTTATAGCTATTATAAAGGAACATAACAAAAATTTACATATTAAATACAAAGAAAACTTATAAAACAAACAAAATCAAATTAATAACATTAATGTAGTAGATAAATGTGTTTGCTAAAATTAAATTGACTCTCACATTGTGAATATCTTACTCAGTGCTATTCCTCAAGTTCTTTTGAGTTTGGCATGCATATAACCATTCTATGCTCTGTGGTGACTATGTCGGTGCACACAAGTGGCTATGAGACAATTATCATTTTGACATTATGAAATGCCAGTGACAGGGCAGTCAGATAGGCTTGCCAGTACATTAAAAGGATTTTAAAGATTCTATTATATTTACATGCCTTCTTTTTAAAGTTTTAACCATAATCTTGGAATTTTTAAGAATTCCATTGAAAGCAACAACTTTATTGGTGGTTATTTATGGCAGGTTTTTACAATGTTCACTATTATTGTATTATTATATTACTATTAAAGAAAAATTGTTGCTGAGAAGTAATATCCCCTAGTCTGAGTTTCTTTTGTACCTAAGAAAAAATTCTTCATGCACTTAATTATTGAAATAACATGTAGCAAATACCAAATCTAAGGCTTGTTAGAAAGATCTGCATATTATTGCAACTCTATAGTAAACCTTACTCACTGCATAATTTATTTCAACTTTTTTCCTTCAAACTTTCAGTAATATTTTGTATGAGCCTTCCTAACATCTTTGCTGATCAAGGGACATATTTTAGTTTATTTCTATATTGCTTTTTATGTATTAGTTCAGTCATTCTTGCAATATCAAGAAGAACAGGTATTTATTCCAATAGTACATGGCTTTTTGTTTTGTTTTTGTTTTTTTACTGTTAAGAAACCTCAAACTCAGCTCCCATATGTTTATCAAGTTTTAGAAAATATTTTAATTTTGAAATAATTATAAACTCACAGGAATTTTCAAAAATAGTCCAGAGAATTTTCATGTACCATTTTCTCAACTTTCCTGAGAGGTAATATCTTATGTAACTCTAGTATAACATCAAATACCAAATCCAGGAAATTGACATCAATACAGTCTACAGCCCTTATTCATTATTAAATTTTAATGAAGGTTTGTAAACACTGACTTGATTATAAAATGACCTCAAATATTACTGAGAAAACAATTATGGTGTGTATTGTGATCCAGTGGCTTAGTTTGTAAAGGTTTAGCTATCTCATGATGCCTTCCTCGTGTCCGCTAGCTAATCCACTGAGGGAAGATATGCACTTGGGGCAAGGTTCTTCGTTTATAATAATGGATATAAATCCAATTTTCAAATAATTTGATTGATAATTTTTGTTTCTAGGCTAATGTCTTGTGCAATCTGATTAAATCACTTTAAAAACATGTTATATATGGCCGACAGTTCTCCTAGAATTAGAAAATGTGTCAATTCTCTTCTTTTATTGTTTTATATAAGTACATGTATCATTAGTATTATCTTCAACCTAGTTTCTCGGCAGGAATCTTCCTTTTAGTCACTTCTATTTTTGAGTCTTTAATTAAAACTATATATTTATATAGTAAATCTACCTAACTAGATATATGCAAATTACATAAATTGCTTAAGATAAAAGAATGATTGAGAGTCTATTTCCTCTCCCCTTCCCTTGACATTGAGGAACTCTCTGTCTTCACTCAAGATTATCTCATATGTTTCATGTAACACCTGATCTATGACCTCCTTGTGAATAAATTTCAAAAACTGTTAACCTGGTCCAGACTTGGAGAAAAAAAATAGAGGGAGGGAGATGAAACAGGGAAGACAGGACAAGATCTTTATTTTTATTTTTTTGTATAGCCCAAAAATGTAAGACTACAGATGGGAATAGGCCTGGAGTGCTGGGGTTGGCACTTGGCTCTTGTCAGGTTGTGAGAAATAACTTTGTACGTCTGTTCCCAAATCTCCCTCAGAAATGTTATTTTGGTAGCTGGAAAGCCACCATGGAGGGAACATTTACACCACAGAAAGTGGAAACTCTGCTTTAAACCAGTGCTTTTTTTGGTTGTCATTAAGAGATGGCTTTTGAACATTTTCCAGCTCCCCACTGGGGCTAGATCAAATTCAGGTGACTAAATATATATCCAGGACCAAGAGGTGTCTAAAAAGACTGTCTCTTTTATGTTTCTGTATGTGCTATATGTACTATTGCTTACTACTTGCATAATAATTCCATGCTTATTGCCAGTATCAGCCACGGCCCTGGCAGGAAAAAATAGTTCGCGCAAAAAGAGTATTCTAATCAGGGTTCAGGGTATGCTGGCTGAAAATGAAAAGGATTAGTGCAAAGGACAGTGGATGTCCCTTACTATTCTTTAGCCTGAAGACAATAGAACAGGGAGCCATTATTGGAACCTGGAGACAGACGGCTGTGTGGAAAAGAACACTTAATAGGACTTGTGCCCTTTGGGGGAGGGAAGTCATCAGCCTAAGGGAACCCCTGGGAAGGAGTCAGAATACTCTGTTGTTTTCTCCCTCGACAACCTTCTCACTCTCCCCACTGGCCAAACCCAGTGGTAAGCCAGTGGGCAATGGAGCCTGTTGATGGAGTTCACACAGGTCAGGCTTGGGGAAAAAAGCAGGGTGGAGTGACTCTGTAGGTGTAAATGGAAGATACCTAGTACGGTACCCATGGATGTGAGATTTATGTGTCTCTTTCTGGTGTGTATGTGTACAGGGGGCGGGATGCAAGGCCTTAGAGAATTGCTTTTGCTGATTCATTACAAAGAGGCAGCTAGCAACAGACTGTAGTTTTCCCCATAAAGGCCTGAACAAAACATTGGCAGTAGGACTTCACTGGGTCCAGGAACTCATGTCATCAGTGTTGCTGTCATCTCTGATTCAGCAGGATAAGTGGTTATAACTAGGTAAAGTGAACACCAGGTACGGATGTTTTCTTCTTCAAGGAACCATCCATAGTAAGTGCTTGATGAGAAAAATTGTTGCACTTTTCCAGGTGGATCTCCTCTCAGTCCAGTCTCTGTTTCATGGTGTCTTCTGCCCAATGTGCTAGGGCAGATTTCTACCAGCTTTACAACAGCCAAATGCTATATACACCTCTTCCTAACTTCAGTTCAGTAACATCATGTTGGCAGCTTGAAACCTGCCATGATGTGAGGATTTATACCATGGAAATCAGCAAATACCATCATCAGTCATTTTATTTTCTTCCCTAGAGAGCTTGTTTTTAAACACCGAGCAGCACACCACTGCCTCTGAGTATGAAGTCTCTAAACAAATTACTAAGGAAAACTCTAGGAAACAGAACTTCTGCTTAGGTCTCAGATCAGAGTTTCTGCCCTCCTTGTTTTATCATCCTTTTCTCAAAATTTGATTTCAGTTTCCCTAAAAATTTCCAATATTTCAATTATTTCCCCACCCAGAAGTACCAAGCCACTAAAGTGTCAGGGAATTTATAGTGTGAGAAACCAGAATATATGAAGAATTGTTCTTTTTTTTTAATACTTTTGTATTTCAAAATATTAAAGGGGTACAAGTGTTTTTGTTACAGGGATGAATTGTATAATGCTGAAGTCAGGGCTTTTAGTGCACCTGTCACCAGAGTAGTGTACATTGTACCTGGTAGCTAAGTCTTTATCCCTCACCCTATTACCTTCCCCACTTTCTAGTTTCCACTGTCCTTTGCACCATTCTATGGCCATGTGTACCCATCCTTTACTCCCACTTATTGGTGAGAGTATGTGGTGTTTGTTTTTCCATTCCTGAGATACTTCACTTAGGATAATGTTCTCCAGTTCCATCCAAGTTGAGGCAAGTGACATTATTTCATTCCTTTTTATGAATTTTTTTAGTGAATTTATGAATTTACTCATCCCCTTCTGCCCCCTCCCACCTAATTGATTTTGTGCAGAAATTTTTAATTTGAGTCTCACTTACTTATTTTTGTTGTTGCTATATTTGCCTTTGGGGTCTCAGTAATAAATTCTTTGCCTAGGCCAATGTCTAAAAGAGTGTTTCTTACATTTTCTTCTAGAATTTTTATGGTTTCAGGTCTTACATTTAATTCTTTACTCCATGTTGAGTTATTTTTGTATATGATGAGAGATATTGATCCTGTTTCATTCTTCTGCATGTGGCTATCCAATTTTCCCAGCACCATTTATTGAATAGGGCATCTTTTCCATAGTGTATGTTTTTGTCTGCTTTGTCAAAAATCATTTGGTCATAGCTATATGGTTTTATTTGTGGGTTCTCTGTTCTGTTCCTTTGGTCTATGTGTCTACGTTTATACAAGTACCATGCTGTTTTGGTTACTACAGATTTGTAACATAGTGAATTCAGGAAATGTGATGCCTCCAGATTTTTTCTTTATGCTTGTAAGATTGCTTTGGTTATTCAGGCTCTTTTATGGTTCTATACGAAGCTTAGAATTATTTTTTCTAGGCCTGTGAAAAACGACGTTGATATTTTGATGAAAAATGCATTGAATCTGTAAATTGCTTTGGGCAATATGGACATTTTAACAATGTTGATTCTTACAATCCATGAATGTGGGATATTTTCATTTGTTTCTGTCATCTATGATTTCTTTCATCAGTGTTTTGTAGTTCTCCTTGTAGAGATTTGTCCTTTTTTATTTATTCATCCCAAAACATGAAGAATTGTAGAACTGAAGGCAATTAAGAAGGAACAGATACAGGAAAGCACTTGTCCTTCCATTTGCCTAAAAGCAGGACACAGATTTACAAAGACAAAATGTATTGTGCTTCCCCATGCCCACCAAAGGGAACAAAGGTTGACCACTGAAGACAACTATAACCCTTATGGGCCTGGAGATGATACCAGAGGAATCTATATTAACAAGCTTTACTAACCAGCCTTTATCTGCCATTGATTTTTCTTCCCACAAGTTGCCGCCCCTGAGACTCAAAGTCCTTTTTCTTTGCCTCAACATGTTTCTAAAAATGTATTCTTTTATTGAAGATGCTATATTAGCTCAAATTCAAAGCCCACTTTTTGACAGCTGCTCATTCCCCAGGTGTTTCCCATGTACAAATGAAAATATAATTGTTAATATACTGTTTGCTTTTCTCTTGTTAATCTGTTCTTTGACACAGGGATTCATTCCAATTAAAAACCTATGAGGGTTGAAGAAAAAATGATTTTTCTTCCCCTGTAATAGCTTTCATATTAGGTGCTAAAAGGTCCAGAATCAGTCTACATATGCTCTTTTTTGTATCATTTTGGGCTTAGTCAGGTCTTCACAACTCTTTACCCATTTCATTGCATACAATAAACCCAGCTGAGCTACTTCACACCCAGCAGGATGGAGATTTTTTGTTTGTAATTGACATGTCTTCATGGAAATGCATCACTATTTTCATTCCATCAAAATGAGAGACTGTGAAGTGGAGGGCACTGTGCTGGGTGCTGAGGGACACTGAGAGAGGACCGGCCAGGCACATAACCTGAGGGACTTCGAAGGTATTAGCATTTGTGAGCTCCTTCTTGGATAACTGCTATTTATAGGTATAGGACGTGTCTTTAGACTGCCATGGTGTTCAGAGCATGTTTTCCACATGCTCTTATCCACGTTGAGAAACCCACAATCACAAATCACAGCGTGATTCTTTCCACATTATTTTCAGATATGCAATCACTGGTGGAGGGGCATTAGGGCCTCAGTGCTTATTAACACTGATCAAAGCCAAAATGTATTTATGCTGGCTACTTTCTCTTTGCCCCATCCAGACCCACTCTCCTCTCTTTTCAGCACTGCTCTGAGCTCTGGAAAGCAGAGCTGTGTGGATTTGTAGACAGAGGTTCCTTTGCTTTCTGCTTTCCTGCCAGATATACTCAATGAGAGGCATGAACAGGAGATCAGAGAAAGAAGAGATAAATCAAATCAGCAATGGCCACGTTTCTTTGCCAATGGCTATGTGGCTATGGCTCCCTCCAGCTCTCATAATACTCACCGTCTCCTACAACCTCTATCTCCTCATGTTAGAAGTGGTAGCAGCTCCATTCTGTTAGAAATGTAACAGTTCTGGACCTTAGGGTGCATCGTGTAACCTGTTGGTTCTCTTAACTATGTTTGCTACCTTGTTTAAAAAAATCATTATTTCACTCTTCAATTATCTCATTTAAATGGATCATCTATCTCCTGTCAAGATCCTGATTAATACATTGATAGACTGATGTTTTAAATACGGATTCTTAGTGAAGAGAAAACGTGGAGAAATTTTTTTCCCATTGCTGGTGAGATTTTCTTGCACACCCAGCCCCCACCCAAATTGCAACACTTCGTTGGCTCCCAGATTTCCCCAATCCTAAACCTCATCTGCATTTCAGGCCTGGAAGGGCTCAGTCTTCCCAGGAGTAGTGCCACTTCTTTTGGCCTCACCAAGTTATTCTAATTTCTCATTTTTCATGTTTGTCTTGCAAGCAACACTTGATTCATGACTTCTTTTCTTTTTTTATTGCATCCCAACCTCATGCCCATCCTCTTCATTGTTGCCCTTAAATGAAACAGTTATTCTCCGTACCTCATTAAGTGTAGCAATTTCTTCTAGTCCAGGAGTATTTCTGCAATTGCAAATAATCATGTGAGTATACTAGATTTATTAAAGCATTTAGAAATGTCACTATGGCTGTAAATATCTCTAATATTTCCAGAATATAGACAGGCTACCAAGAAATCTGGCAGAGTACAGTTGATTAACAATGCAAACACTAGCACTTTCACATCCATTATGCTTAAAATTTTTAAACTAATGTATTCATTCCAGAAACAGCAGAACAAAAAGCTATCCTGCTAGGAGATCTATTTTCATATCAATATTTAAAATGCTTTCAATATTCACCATTTCACACTCACTAAATCTCCAGTGACTTTTTGCTTCCAGGAAACCATCAATTACAAACCAAAGAGAACATCTAAAAGGACCTGTAAAATGGAATACACATTGGCAGGCAGGGAGTCCAAAGCTCACTAAAGAATGCAATTAGCAAAATTTCTCTTAATTCATGCAAATTAATGAATTGTGTCACCATCTTGAAAATCCATATTTATTATTATCCCAAAGAGAGAGTCAATCAGTACCTAATTTTAGAATCTAGTCCTCAGAGGAAAGTATTTTTCATAAGAAAATACATTGTTTCATAAACACACCAATGAACAAAAATAGAAAATTCACACTAAAAGACCAAAATGTAAAAAAGAAATAAACATATAAAAAATTAACCTCACTAATGAAAGTATGTAAAATAAAACAATGGGATTTTTTTGGTCTCTCAAATGGAAAAAAACATTTTAATGGATAATATTGAAGAATTCCATGGGACAATCATGTTGTGGTAAAAAGCATGGTATTTGAAGTCACACTGCCTAAGGGCTTGAGTCCCAACTTCATGTCTTTCTGAAGAACCTTGGATGCTATTTAATCTGGTTCAGCCATAGTTTTTAAATCTGTAAAATGGGGATAATTAGAACATGCCTTACAATGTGGTTGAGGAGATTTAAGAATATAATGTCTCTAAAGCAGTTACAATAGTGCCGGCCACAGGTTAAGTACTTCATAATTGTCAGTAATTACAGCTATGATGAATGAAGATGACCTGTGGGGAGAAGGGTAGTAAATTGGGCACAAAAACAAAACAAAACAAACTAACAAATAAACTTCCTGATACTGTACTGAGAGTGTGAATTGGCATAAAATGTCCAAAGGGAGGTTTACCTATATGCAGATGAAGCTTTAACAAATTTATTTCTTAGGAAAACTATTTCTAGGCCTTTATCCTAAGGAAATTATCACAGAGACACACAAAGGTTTATTTTGAAGAATGTCCATTTTAGCATGATTTATAGAAAATCATTAGAAATAATGTGTAAAAGTGGCAATATTAGAATCATTCAATGGGATATTATGTAATAAATAGTACTTTTGAATATTATTTAATGTCTAAGTATATAGTATGTGAAAGAACATTGAACCCAAATGTTTACTTTAAAATGTAAATTTTATAAATTATATATATGCACAAAAATTACATATGTATGTAAAGGAAAAACATGAAAGTTAATTCATCAAATATGTTGACTTTGAATAGTATTATTACAGGTGATTTTTGTTGACTTCTTTATATATTTCTGTTTTCTAAGATTTTTATTATGAACATTAATTAGTTTCAAAATTAGAAAAAAAATCTGATGAAAACTTCCTTAAGTGCTTTGTATATAATTAACAGATGTTCAAGCTAGAGCAGTCCCTGATAGTCTCCTACTCATTTTTCTTTCCTGACAGATGCACATTCAATTAGGTGCATTTACAACATCAGACACAACCAATGGCCTTTTGTTGTTAATATGTGTGATTATAATTACCTGGTCCACAACCTGATATCTGTTTAGTAGCCAAACATAGATATAAGACATCTGCATTTTCAAGGCCCTTAATAACTAGCATTTATTGAGAATATACTATGTGCTAGACATTGTTAATTATTTTGCATGCATTATCAACTTTAATCTTTATAATTAGCCCATGAATTAGGTACACTCTTTTTCTATTTTATCAAACACAGATTTGAGGCCCACTAAGATTAACTTGCCAACAGTTATGAATGCTCCAAGACTGGAATTTGATGCCAAATCAGTCTGACTTCAGAGATTAAGCGCTTAACCTCTGTGGATGCTGCCTCTCAATGAATGCCTCATACATAAATGCCTTCTTTCCTTTCTTTTCAC